>JAEOAE010003923.1:0-108695 GCA_036365155.1 Meriones psammophilus
AACAGAAACCAAATTTAGTAAGCCATTGTTACTCAGAACTTATAACAACCACACATGCTATCATCTAGTAACTTTCAGATGGCATAATGCACCACTGTTTAAAACCTAATTTCTTCTAGTATTTCTATACCTGTCTTTGTAAACAACACTTTTTATTTGTTGTTCAATAGGCAGGAAGTAAAATCAAGAAGTTATATTCTGGTGTCTGAATGTCTACACTATGGGTCTACAAACGTTACATGCGCTGGCAAAGTCCTCTCTACAGAGATTTTTAAATTCAGCCTAAATGTAGATTTCACTCTGAAATTATATTATTTACAGGAGTCCTTCAACATACTTTATTCCTTTTCTAGACGTGAGGAAATAGAGTCAATTATAGCAACTACAGAAAGTTATTTAGAGGTTTGATTTAGCTATTTTCTCCCGGCTGTAGATGAGAATTACCATTTCTTAACAGAGCAGCTGTGATGATCTTACATTTTTTATCACAAAATCAGGCATACTACTATTTGATCATGGAAGGAGAAAGAAGCCACAGGACTCCTGAAACCTTCTGTGGGCCTTCATGAAGCCTTCATGAGATCCTCATGAGACACCACCCTATCCTGAGATTATTATTAAATTACTGAACCCCTCAGTGGTACAGCTGCTTGTAAGTCACTCAAGAGACTTCTTTTAGGAGTAGCTCTCTGTTAGTCACTCATGCTCCTGCAAGTAACATTAATAAACTTATGCTTCAGTAATATGTACCTAGATGGATCTGTCTTCACTCTTCTATTGCTCTCTCTCTTGCTTTCTCTCTCCTCTGGGTAGAACAAACTTTCTTTAGGTCACCACTGTGGGAAAAAAAAATTCAACAATGTGTTTCACACAATAGTTAACTAGGATCAAATTTTATTTCTATCTCAGTATTTGCATAGTATTGCTCAAATTAAGGTTAAATATTCCTTTCATTAATTTATATATTCATTTGCAATAAATCACTAGATTGGATTCATCTAATGTGAAAATTATCAATAAATATTACTTATTATAATTAATTAATTATTGTAAATTATTCTCTGCTTTTTTTTTCAGTAAATGTTACCTTTTGTTTTCTCACATTGTTTTGTATTCATTCTATTTTAGGGATAAAGCAATAAAAGTGTATTTTTACTTACTTGGTCCAATAAACAAGGCTTTGTCTCTATTTCTGAGAGATAAAAAAAATTAAGAACATTTGTCCACCATTTGAGAGATAGCTTCTAAGCTTATGAGATTCCCTAAGTGACAAAAATGTACTTGGGACTAATGAGAGACCACTTGAGTTTATGTTAAAAGAAAGTTTCAGAATTATCATTAGGAAAGTTTTGCTCACTTTCATCATTGACAACAGACTTATCACAAGATTTATCAACAGCAGTTTGTAAACCAGAGGAATTCTTTATGTTCTCAACTCTCCTAAGCATGTCTTTATAAAATGTAGTAGTATCCTCTTCAAAGATCTTTGGAAAATTTTTAATGAGATTTCTCATAAGGGAAACCTCTAAATCAACAATGCAGAAACAGGTCCTATTGTTTAACATTGTTTACAAATTTGATATGAGGATCTTGAAATGACAAAAAAATAGTAGTGTTTCATACAGGTATGAACCCATGAAATGACCAAGAATAGTATGGGCATGTACTTAATATACAGTCAGCAAAATATGGTATAATAGGAAAGAAAAAGTTTCAATATCCTCACAGCAATGACTGTTTCTGTTTAACTTTTATGTTTCTTTCGAGGGTTCACCTAATTTAATACTTGACCAGCCTTTCTAAAATTTTTTATTATTTATTTATTTATTTACTTACTTACTTATTACTATTTATTCAAAATTTTCTCTACCCCCTCCCTCTTCTCCTTCTAGTACCACCCAATCTCCCTCTTCTCCCTTTAGACCCTTTCCCAAGTCCTGTCTTAGGGGAGGACATCCTCCCAGCTCAGCAGTTAAAATTGAGCTTCACAACCAAAAATATTTTATAAAAATTTTTTTCATGAATATCGCACTTGGATTATTTTCATATTTCATGCAGAAATAGTTCAGAATACTTATCCTTCTTTGTTTTCATATCTGACAACCTAAAGTAATATATTTGAGTAGAACAGTTTATGAAAAGAATATCATTAACAGTGGTTGAGAGTATAAAATATATTTACTTGCTCCTATTTTCCTGAATGTGTCCATAGTGTGTATCGATAAATGTGTGGATTTATTTCAGGGTCTTCTATTCGATTCCATTGATCCACCAGCCTGTTTCTATGCCAGTACCATGCAGTTTTTACTATTGTTGCTCAATAGTACAGCTTGAGATGATGGATGGAGATAACTCCAGAAGATCTTTTACTGTAGAGAATTGTTTTAGCACTTCTTAGTTCCTTGTTGTTCCATATGAAGGTGAGAATTTTTTTTTCAAGTTCTGTAAAGAATTGTGTCAGCAACTTGATGGGAATTTCATTGAATCTGTAGATTGTTTTTGGTAAGATGGCCATTTTTACTATATTAATCCTGCAAAGCCATAAGCATGCGAGAGCTTTCCATCTTCTGATATCGTCTTCTAATTCTTTCTTTAGAGACTGGATTTTTTTTTCATACAAGTCTTTGACTTGCTTGGTTAGGTTCACACCACGGTACTTTTTGTCCTTTGTGACTATTATGGCTGGTGTTGTTTCCCTAATTTCTTTCTCCTCCATTTTGTCTTTTGTATACAGGAGGGCTACTGATTTTTTTGTTTGTTTGTTTGTTTGTTTTTGAGTTAATATTGTATCCAGCTACTTTGCTGAAGGTGTTAATCAGCTGTAAGAATTTTCTAGTAGAATTTTTGGGGTCACTCATTTATACTATCATATCATCTGCAAATACTGATACTTTGACTTCTTCCTTTCCAATTTGTATCCCCTTGATCTCCTTTAATTGTCTTATTGTTCTAGCATAGACTTTATTTCAATCTTCCAACCTTGGTCCTTGGTCACACATACACTGGAGTTTCAAAAGACTAGGGACACTGAGATGTGTGAAGCCAAGGCAAGCATTTATACTATATAGATAGAATCCCCACTCAGAATGAATCAATAGGGCCTTATGTTAGAGACTAGAGTGGGTGTCAAACACAGACATGTCTCAAAATACATATATAAGCAAATAAATAAATAAAAATGAAAAATAAACATACCAATAAAAATCCCTAATTACCTGAGTAAGAAAAAGAGATATCAAATTATATAGCTCATAATACACATATCTTCTCTTCTTACTAAATAGCCCAAAATTGTTAAGGACTAACTAGTTCAGTAAAAACCACAATTCATAATTCAGTAAAGGATGATTAATTTCACTGATTTCTGATTTCTGAAGTGTCAGCCATGTTTTGAGGTTCCAAGGGTAGAGAAATGAGAACAATGGGAAAACTCCAGGTGTTCCTGTACCTTTAAAGTACCCTAAGTGTACAGCCCTGCCTTGCTGGCCACTGATGATTACTTTCTTCCTCACTATGAGATCTCAGCTTTCTGTCAATGAGAGTAAGCCATACTTGGCCAGCTTCAGTTCAAGGAGGGATCAAGTGCTGGCTTTGTCTGGTGTTACCTATCCTGTCTTCTCTCAGAACAGTACCTTCTCTCTTTATGTCTATAGATCCAGAGTCTACTGAGTGGTGAACTCAGAGCATGGCCCAATTTGAACCAAACAATGTTATTTCTATAGAACCACTGATTGCTCCTATGTAAGTAAGTTTAGTGCATAGTAGGGTACTTTGAATAGTTTCAGAAAACCCTTGATTTTCTGACAAGGGATAATAATGTAATAAATATAAAAGTACATGATTTTTTTTGTAGAGAAGGAAAACAATTTCCTGGACAAAGAGCAACAACCAACAGGTTGGTGATGGATTAACCATCTTGAACTGTCTTTATTTATGAAGGATATATTTTTGGTAAGTATTATTCAAGACTTGAGTTTTATAAGTCACATTTTACCACTATTATTACTTGTTTTGTTATGTCCTCAAATAGTATGGTCATAAGTGAAATCATCAGGATGATTTGCATTGCCAAACCTAAGCACATCTGACATGGGAGGAAGTTAAGTGCCTACAGAAGGTTTTCAATGGTCTGTTGTGATGAACCCCTTAGCTACTTAGAACTTTATCTTCCTCTTGTCCTCAGGTCATCAGTTTCCATAGTTGAAGGAATCTGTCAGCAGCAGTTTATCTCAAGGAAGGAAAGTACTCACACATGTCTAGAGGGATGCTAAGTATGGAGGATGTTAAAAAACATTACCACGAAGACCGCTGCTATTACAACCACAGATTCCTTTCTCAAATTTACTTTCTGTTGAGAGTCGATATTTTCCCATAGGTCCCAGTATGGTTTGGGCACTAATTTTCTGAATAAATGGGGTTCATCTAGTCCCTTTTCACCAATGATTGCTATCATGTCCTCTATGAGATAAACACATGCTTCTATTATTATACATACAAAAGTTTGTAGAAAGAATGTGTGTCTTACTGTGAACCAGAGCAATGGCAATCATAAGTCAGTAACTACAACTGGGAGGAATGAAGAAGATTTTCTATTTTTTTTTTTTTTTTTTAATATTCATCACAGGTTATTTACTTTGCATCCCAGCCATAACTCCCTCCCTCATTCCCTCCTAATCCCACCCCCCTCTCCCATCTCCTCACTATTCCTTTCCTAGTCTACTGCTAGGGAACATCCTCCTCCCCTTCCATCTGACCCTAGCATATCAGGTATCTTCAGTAATGGCTGCAATGTCCTCTTCTTTGTCCATGGAAAGCTGTTCCTCCCTCCAGAGTGGGGGTAGGTAAAGGAGCCTATCCTTGCGTTCATTACTCCTGAATATATTTTCTCCCCAATCTATTTTTTTTCCAATTTTAAACGTTGTGTTTTTTTGGAATCAGATCCTCCTTGGCATTGAGTCACAATTAGGTTCCCTAAATAATTGTGGTGATTGTTCCTCCCTTACTTTTTCCTTTTCCTCTAGGAATATCCTTCCCAAGCATGCCATTCCCAGTTCCAATTGGGATATTTCTTTTTTAGTGACACAAACACCTCCTGTCAGTCCTGGGTACTGTTGTCAATCTTAAAATCTGTCTTTTTAGGAAAGTTTTTGCCTTTCAGAAAAGTTCTTTGATAGAGACTTTCATTTCCTTCTCCTGAGATGTTATAGTTTTAGCTATCAATGTAAAAAGTTGTTGTCCCAGTCAAAGACCCAAGGAGTTTTAATTCCTCATTCATGCTTTCGCTATGTAAAATAACTACCATATACTGCTTCATTCACTATTTTTGCTTTTTTCAATGTTGGAATGATTATACTCATGGATACCAAAAGAGTTTGCTGTAAAATACTTAAGGTATGTGCAATAATTGTCATGTGTCTGACATGATAATCTTGTTGACATGCTACCATATAGTTTTAAAATGTTTGCTGAACAGTACATATCGTCATTCTCTATGGCAATTTAATAACTTAATTAAAATAGATCAAGCCATATTAGGTGAATTTGAAATGTATTTTTCTAGGATGAAAGGATTAATATATAGCAAAGAAAAATAATTACACCTAATTCTCTGATAAAGTAAAATAAAACACTCTAGATATATTGACTGATAGGATTGAATGATCTCAGAGGCAATGCTATTACAGGAGACTCTAGAATAATATGGAGGTTAAAAGAAGCTGGAAGATTTGACAGTTGGGGACACCAACGGACTCACATCCATAGAATCCTTTCCTCCAACTAGATGGTGGATTGGGATTTGTGCTGAAATCAGGGGAAAACTTGGGCATATTATACATTTGTTTTTCAATTTTGTTTAATTACATGACTCAAATATTACTGGGATTAATTTCTTGGAGACATTTTTTTAAAAGGATCTCACCCTCATGGATAGGTTGACTAAACATTCACCTGTTTGATAAATTATTAATTGAGAGCACAGGTTCCCCAGAAAATATGTGGGACAGGACAGCCAGAGAGAGGAAAAAATAACTTACAAGCATAACAGCGAGTAGGTTGCCATCCTTACAAATACTTATGAGAGACCTGCCAAATGGGTGTCTCACAAATGGTCCTGGTGGAGAGGGAGAAAGTACAGTAATATCTTCCTCACTGGGTGCTGGTGGAGTGATGTGCACAGTTTCATTGTTCTTATCAGGTCCTGATATAGTCATCATAGTTATGAATGATACCTTCTCAGATGTCTCAGAAGCTAAGAGAAAAAGGGCAGTTATTGTATATCCTAATTGAACTCACTTAAGGGTTGAATGCTCTTTTCATTTTATAGCACGCGTACCTTCTGCCTCACCACAAATACACAGAAAATAATCAATAGTGTGATATTTATAATAAAGAGATTGCATCAGGAGGCACTTGATAACCAGTTGCATATGGCTCATACATTTAGGTTTGATCAGTAAATGCCACTTTTTGCTCAATCAAGCATTGATATTGTAGAGATCCTGGTGGCCAAGGAAGTTTTTGTGGACACACTGGTGCCATGGAAGGCTGTGGAGGAGACAGAGGAGAATTCACCCTGAAATGGATGCCAAGGCTCTAGAGGGATCTCCCTCTGGATGTGGATTAGTCCAGCCTGAACTGTAAAGTGGTAGTATGCCAGGATGTGCTCTGGAAACCAGAAATTTTCTGGGGAATAGAATGCAATCATTGCATTACCCCTAAGACCAAGGACTTCCTTCTACCACCCTTCCCAACTCCGGAGGGTGAGTGTGGGCCTGATGGCATGCTGGGAAGTAAAGGAGGACTTATGGATCCTGGTGGATCTGAAGGAATGTTCAGATGTAGAGACAAACATGAGTTCTGAGCTTGCCCTTTCTTGGACAGAGGTGGATTTGGTGGAGAAAGATGCTTTGATGCTGGCGGATCTCCTGGACCTTCCATTGGAGGAAGAACAGGCAGATATGGAGGACCTGGGATAAGGGATATAGGGAAGCAACATCAGGAATATAGAGACCCACTCTACTAGAGACCTGCAGAGCTTCACTGACGATCAGTTTCATTTTTACACCAGAAAATGTTTTTAATGTATAATTCCATATTTATAATGTTCATTGACATTTTGATTATTCCTTGTCTCTACTTTAGTATTGTCACCATTTGTGAAGAAACATTAAAGCAAGTGGTGAAAAAAATTAACAATAATAGAAATTCTATTCTTACCTATTATCCCCTCATTGTCAATAGGAGCTATTGGACTTCTGGGCACTTTGCCACTATCTCTGGAGCATGTCATCCCACTGTGGGAGCGGTTGTCTAGTTGTTCTATTTCTTTTCTGCCACCAACATCAGTTAGATTTTGCAGGGAATCTGAAGTTTTCTTTCCATGTGGATTTAACAATGATGTTTAGTAGTAAACCCTGTCCTCTCCAAATATTAGCAGGAAGTTTTTAATAAGAAAATTTACCAAAGGAATCCGTGTCAGAAACAGGGAAAAAGCAAAGGTCTTGAAATCACATTTGAAATATAAGTCTTGGAGGCTAACAATATGATTCAGTGCAACATTCTGAGAAAGAGTCAGCTGTTATAAGATAAAGGGTGGATTTTTCTGTTAGAAATTTAAAAGTTGATTTTGAGATCAGATGTTAAAATATGATCATCACCGTGCAATCCTCTATAACAGAGGTGACTTCCAGCTTTCCCATTGCAATGGCTAGAATATACTGTCAACCTGAGTAATTTTACTTCCACTTGTCACTCTCATGGCTGAGCATGTTGTGAAATGATGCTTGTAGAAACACAACTCAGAAGGAAATGTAGCACCTTTGAATGTGGGCACCATCCAATTGAACGTTCCCATTAGGTGCTGAAAATGAAGACCCAGGAAAAACCACTTTAGCAGCAGCAGTCATGGTCTCTGATTGCTCAGTGCAGACTCAATGCTAAAAGCTTCATCCACAGGCCTGTTATATTGAAAGGTATTTGAACTAAGTCTTTTTTTTTTTTTTTTTTTTTTTTTTTTTTTTTTTTTTGAGGGCTCAAGGATGGGCTCGAAACCAGAGAATTTTCTGGGGAATAGAATCCCAATCAGGAAAAGGATTAGTCCAGCCCCCTAAGACAGTATCCCAGGATGGACTTATTTCTACCCCACCCTTCCCACCTCGGATGGTGACTGACTGGGCCTGATGGCATGCTGGAAAGAAGAGGACTTATGGACCCTGGTGGATCTGGAAGAATGTTCAGATGTAGAGACAAACGTGAGTTCTGAGCTTGCCATTTCTTGGACCCAGGTGGCCTTGGTAGAGAAAGACACTTTGATCCTGGGGGATCTCCTGGACTTTCCATGGGAGGAAGAACAGGCAGATTTGGATGATCTAGAGTAAGGGATAAAGGGGACCCTGCTTTTTTCGCCTGTCCTTTCATTCTGCACAACATGAGGAAATGATTTTCTGAGTTATGCTTTCCTCTAATGTACTGCTTACAGTTGAGAAGCAATTGATCAAATAATAATAACTCAGAAACTCAAATACTGAGAATCAAAATAACCATTTGAAATCTATCCTCTATTAATTCAGACTTAGGTGATGGAAGATTTAAGCTGGGTCTGACAGGTAAAGCTCCTCCCTGAGGACTAGGTTTAATAGTATTTAAAGGTGCTATGCAAGATACAGTAGGGGCTTGGGACAGGAAAAAGTAATCCTACACAACTGCACCTATGAACAACAACAATGACAAGTGTGTTAAGTATCTGTGTGGTTTCTCAGCTTCAGAAACCTGTGCCCAGTACTGGAAACCTTGCAACTAAGGTCATGCCAATTAGAGGAGAAGGACTTGCCCTAAAGCATTCTAAATATTAAGCTAATACTCACAGATAATGTAGCTCTTACCCCTTCATCAAAGGTTCTCTTTGCAATGGAATGAGATTATTACAGAAAATCATAGCTGTTAAAAATACAGCAAATAAATGTTCCAGTGGTTCATAGCCCAATGGACACATATGAAGGTAACTCGAACAGTGGTCTCATGGAACTTAATTAAAAGACTCACAAAGACTATAAAGCAGAGAATCAGATATTCTATCTTAAATCTTGGTCTCCTAGAAATGAGGGGCAGGCTTCAGTCATGATAGTCCAACAATATGGTTACTTTAATAATACCTGACGAGAAACATCATCTAAGTTAGTTGGATGAAGAAATGTCCTGAAGCCAAACTCTAGACAAAGAACTATATGCACGTAAATACTACTGAGTGTGAGAACATTAGTCTTTCTCAAAGATAAACCCCTAATTGGTGATCCAATACCAAATGGTTAGCTCAGAAATAATACATATACTACCAACCAAAAGGGGACTCATCATAATGTTTGAACATAGTAACAGATTTATATGTATTTTATAACAATGAAAGAAAATGGGACATGTATTTGACAGCAAGTGGGAAGGTGTCGGGAAAGAATCTTAGAACAAAGAAATGGAAGAAATGAAATGTTGCAATTGAATTTTAATTTAATAATAAAATACAAATATCATTTTATGGAGCTGAGGAGATATCTCAGTGATTAAGAATGCCTGTTTCCCTGTCATGAGGATTCTTATTTAAGTACTAGTTGTGTTTTGTGTGTGTGTGTGTGTGTGTGTGTGTGTGTGTGTGTGTGTGTGTGTGTGTTAAAAAGAGAGAGAGAGATCATGAGATCTTAAAAGAATCTGTAATGAAGATAAATGTGAAGGAGACACATGTTGTATATTGAGGTAGAGAAATCTGCCTCTCAGAAATGAGTTAGTGTCAGAAAATGAAGAACACTGGTCACAAAGGCATGTGACTAGGCATGCATACCAGATGACACATGTATATGAAATGAACCCTCCCACACACTATTATTATTTTGAAATAATATGTGTCCCATGGGTGCTCAGGTGTCCCATGAGGAGGATGGAATATTCTTCATTACATTTCAGTTTGTGATGGCTGCTTGGTGCTAGAATTCTTATTCCTTCTGTTTTGAATATCAGGGGAACCTTTGAGGTTACCAGATTTCTAACAGTGATATCTACTGTCACTCAGGAAATGCATTATGAAGAAACTACTTACAGAGATCTAGAGGAATCTTGAGGGTTGATGACACTAGGAATCCTCCTAACTTTAGGACAGAAGCAACGTGATGAACACCTTTGTTGTTTAGATTTACCTGCTGCCCACGGTCTAGTTTGTCTTTCAAAACCTGGCAAGAAGTAATGTTTGCTGATAATATAAAAACACCCTCAATGTTTGGCCCTTTGTCCTTGATGATTGACAGCATGTCCTGAAGAAAGGGAAGTACCTGTAATTCCATCTACAGCACAAGGCACTCTTTGCTTCTTATGAACCAGACCAACCCTGCTCACAGGTGCAATGCGAAAACTGAAACAGATAAAGAGGACCTTGAACTGTTTTGGTGCCCCCATCTCTTGTTGTTCTCATACTGCCTTAACAATAACTGAAACCCCAGGAAATATTTTCTTATCATGTTTTCCACCATAGTAAAGTGACTAAACCCACCTTTCCCAATACCTGTTTTAGGTGAATAGCCCTCTTTTAACTACCTATTCTGAAGCCATCCCTTTGAATCACAATAGTTTCTCAACTTGAGGACAGAATTGAAATCTAGAAAGGGGGTATTTAAGAAGCAGCTTTTATCCTTAGGACAGCCAGAAAAGAACCTTGTGAGACCCACCAAACTGCACTGGGCAGAATGCCGTCCTTGCAAATAGCAACCAGATTTTTTTCCTGAATAATTTTCCTTGCTTCTCCAATGCCTGGGCAGTGCTCCCTTTGTCATGTTGGGGCACTTTGTCATGTCCCTTGTGGAACAGTGAAGTTATGTGGGACCATCTTTTCTTCAGGTTTTTTCCTCCACATCTAAAGACAGAATGAGATTATTACATGCAGTGCAATAATTTATATAACCTCAAAAATACAAAACAATTACAATTGCATGAAGTGCTTTTGTAATGAGTACATTATTTGTAATAGAACATTCCCCACAAATTAATATTTGTTAATCATCCTACATTGTGTGGATATTCTTTTATCTTATACTCTATAATGTCTTTAATGATAAAGCCATGAAGTGATTTTGCCTGTTGGAATTCTCACAAGACAATATTGGATAACTCCCTCATTGCATCATGAGGTGCTTGATACACATTTGAACCAGCTCCCTGAGTTATATGACAGTCAGTTGCTTCAGTGGTCACGTCCTTTTCCATAGCTACCTTCACTGGCCTTCATTTTAGAAAGTTTTCTATTGTCCTCAAATGTCACAGTGCATCTCTTCCCATTCTTAGTTTTCTTACTGAGTCAAAATTCATTAATCATCAGCATGTGCCCTTCATGAGAAAATATGCAGAGCTACTCTTGTCTGCCAAACTCTGGACCTTTGTTCCCACAGTATTAGTTCAAATCTGAGATCAAAGTTTCTTTGCAGGGCCTGGAGAGATGGCTCAGCAATAAAAAGCACTAGCTCTTCTCCCAGACATCCTGAGTTCAATTCTCAGCAACATCAAGGTAGCTAGTAACCATATATAGTGTGATCTGTTTCCTTCTTTTGGCATATAGACATACTTTCAGATAGAGCAGTCATTTACAGAAAATGAATACATGAATAGATCTTTAAAAATATTTCTTTTGCTCTTCTAAGGTTTATTTTAGAATATGAGACTAAATTGAAGTTGTAAATAAGTTACGTAGAACAATTACATTAAGAGTAAAAAAATAGTCATAAAACATAATATAGTTTTCCTCAGAGTCGAAAATACAGGGTGGCTGTCTAACAAAATCGTCAGGCCTGAACACACAAGTAGTATTGGATGGATGAGTAATATGGGTGAGTGCGTTTTCACGTGCGTGCGCGTGTGTTTGTGTATACAAGAGTGGTAAAACATATACATATATCTTTGTAAAGAAGACAAGAATTTGGAAGCAATCAAAGGAAGTTCATTGGAGGATTGGAGAAGGGAAGCTAAGGAGAATATAGAACAAAAGCATATTATAATTTGAAAAATGGTAAAATAAATTCAAATGCTCCAGTGTGTAAATATTAGGTCCATTTCTAGTCCAGAACCAGGTTTAAAAGACACACGTGAAACATCCTTGTTGTGGGAAATGAAATGAGCTTAGAGGCTGGCCTTGGAGCCTAAGGCCATTTTCACACAAGCCCAGAAATAAATTATCTTCAATTCAATATATTTAACTTTTTTGTAGATCATTCATTACAGGTTTGTCTACCTGCAGTTATTAGGGCATTTTCTGCTCTGATCATGAAGCCCATGGAATAAGGAACATATGAGGATCCAGCTCTTAGCAATAATATTCTCATGGGACAAAAGATGTGTGTACACACAATTTCGTGTACACAGTGCCTTGGCATTCCTCCCTGTATTGACTATCTGCCTGAAAGATGGAAATGAAAAGTTCTCCCTAAATTTTATGAAAGAATGTGGAGATGAAAGACCTGGAGGGGACAGGAGCTACACAATGTAAATGACAAAACCAAAAATTCTGGGCACAGGGGTCTTTTCTGAGACTGATACTCCAACCAAGGACAATTCCCAGTTGTAACCTAGAACTCTTGCTCAGATGTAGCCTACAGTAACTCGGTGTCCAAATGTGTCTCATATTAAGTGGAATAGGGACTCTCTCTGAAATGAACTCAGTGGCTGTCACTTTGATCACCTTCCCTGATTCAGGGACAGCCTTACAAGGCCACAGAGGAAGATAATGCTGCCAGTGCTGATGAGACCTGATAGGCTAGGGTCACAGAGAATTGGAGGAGGACTGCTCCTCTCAGTGGACTGGGGCAGGAGCATGGGAGGAGAAGAGGAAGGAAGGGTGAGAGTGGGAGGAAATAAGGGAGGGGGCTACAGTTGGGATACAAAATGAATAGATTGTAATTAATATATAAATTAATTTTAAAAAGTTCTCCCTAAAAACTACCTGAGTCTAGACATCCCAAGTTAGAGTACTCATGAGCCTGACCTGAGCTCTATTGCTGTATGTTTTTGTTTTCTGTGGTGCCCCTTTTCTCATGCAAGAAAATGAATCTAGATGTTGACATATCATGCAGAATAGAAGTGGGAACTGAGAAAGGGCACTTCAAGGAAGCATGAACTCAGTGCTCTGCTCTTGGTTTCTTGAAGAGTATCTGGTCTTTAAGATGAAGCATCCATGATCATTCAAGTTCTGATGATTCCCATACACTTCAGGCAGGGATGGAAAAGCTGTAAAATTCCTTTCTCTTCAATTGAAGGTATTTCTTATGTTGTTCATAAGAATGTCCTATGGGATCTCATGTCCTATGGGAAAATAATGGGAATATGAAACTAATGGTAACAAGTGTGAGCAAACCTGCCAAAAGGATTTAGCATGCACTGCTCTATATTATTTCCCTTGTGCTTAGGGACACAGTACAATGGACACCCTAGAGCATTAGCACTCTCTCTGGGATACTCTGATAAGGTAAGCCTGTGTAACTGAGAACTCATAAAAGTTGGGAAGAAAAATGAAAACTTTCAATTTGTTTGGAGAACATTGGCCCATCACTAAACTGTGTTTGTGGATTTGGGCTTTTGCTGTTCTCCCCTTTAACAGTTGT
Source organism: Meriones psammophilus (assembly GCA_036365155.1). Taxonomy (NCBI): domain Eukaryota; kingdom Metazoa; phylum Chordata; class Mammalia; order Rodentia; family Muridae; genus Meriones; species Meriones psammophilus. The sequence continues at coordinate 13,626 of JAEOAE010003923.1, forward strand.
AAAGCCTTCCAGCTTCAACCTTGATGTCACTAAGATCCTTACATCATTAGAAGCTTTCTTCATTTGTCCTTATTTGTATTAATCAGTTTGAATATTTACTACCCCTAGTATATAAAAAAAAAAAGATGTTTATATTCATCATGGTTTTGGGACTTGCACTCTTTAAGTAATTCTATTAGCCATGTCAAGTACTGCTTTGTACATTTTTTTTCTTTCTCTCTCTTGATGTCTGCCACATTCGTAAAGAATCCATTTCCATTCCCTGTATGAGGACAGTGTTCTCAGGAGCAGTGAAGTGGGATGGATTCTCCTTCCTCCAGTTGCTGTTCTTTCTGCCAATGCTCAGGTTGATGCTGTTTGCAGTACAAAACACATTTAGCATCCTGGACACACAGCACTTGTGTAACTTTCTAGTTGGGGGCATGTCTCTTAGGGAGTCCATCCTAAAAATGAGCAGATGAAAGTTTCATGTGATAGCCAATTTCATTCAGAGAATCGGAGTCAACTGGGTATAGTCTACAACCACAAGGACAAGGAGCATGTGGCAAAAACTTGTTTTTCCACAGAGGCCTGTGAATAACTATGGCTGACTGTTGAGGGCCTTCTGGCACATTGCTGTCCCCTGAATTTTGGCATCTGGCTTGACCGGAATACTGCCCAGATACAATAGTGCATTTTTGGCTGATCTGAGGCTTTTGTTAAGATCATCTTCCTGATACCTTAAATCCTCCTCTCCCTCAGGGCTTGCTAAGTACCTCTTCTGAGGAACTTTCCAAATTACCATTATTAGCACATCTTGGTGGGCAATCCTGTGATTTCTAGTCACTTAGTAACCCTGCCAAAGGCAATTACATTCCTTCCCCTTCTGCCTATATAGTTGTATGGAAAATTCGAATAAACAGAGATTTTGATTAGAGATACTGTTTTGGCCTTCATTTCTCTCGCCCTTGTCCCCTTTTTCATTCCCACTCCCCCATTCAGGATCTCCGGTGACAGACCCGCAGGCCAGGTCAAGTGGCACCCACCTGGCCCTGCATACAAGGGAAAACATGAGGAACACCATCAGAGATATTGGCCCAGATTAAAGACAGTAACTTCGTGTCTTAGTGGGAACCTGCTGTGGCGAGGCTAAGTAGTTGGTGAGTGTAGGTGATTATGGACAAGAAATTAGTAGTCATAACTTGTATGTTAAAGAGTTAAATGTGGCACTTCAGGTGGGAGGGGTAAAGGTGAGAGTAAAAGATTTATTAAGATTTTTTAGTTTGCTTAAGGATGCCTGTTCCTGGTTCCCACAGGAGGGGACCATTGATGAAAGGTGGCTGGGGACAAAGTGGGAGGAGGCTATGAAAAAGTTTTATTACAGGACTTTGAGGCCTTAAGAAAAAATCCCCATGGTTACAGCCTTTTCCTATTGGAATCTCATTTAAATGAGACCATTATTAGGGTGAGAAAATGAAGATCCCTTGCTGTTTTTTAAGATTTTGGCAGTTTGATCTGGTGATCAAATGTTAAGAGATAGTACAGGGAAAAGAGCTGGTACCAGAAAGTTCCTACCTAGAGAAGATAGAACTCATCTCATTAGAAAATGAGGAAGATTCAGACAGCAAGGAGTGAAAGGCACTGGGACCGAGTGGGAGAGGCTATGAAAGATTATTACAGGACTTTGAGGCCTGAAAAAAATCCCCATTACAGCCTTTTCCTATTGGAATCTCATTTGGGAAATTATTAGGGTGAGAAAGGAAGATCCCCTGCTGGCAGTGGCAGTGGAATCTGGTGAGCAAATGTTAAGAGATAGTTCAGAGAAAGTGCTGGTCCCAGAAAGCCTCCTAAAGAAGAGATAGAACTCATCTCATGTAAAACCTAAAGCTAAAAAACTAAAAAAAAAAGTCTCATTTTAATTTGGTGTTGGTTTTAAAAATTGGATTATTTGCATTGGTAAATTTTAAAGTTTGGTTTGACTTTTAAAATTATAAATATGCTTTATGATTTCATTCCTTTTTAATTTAATTTAATTTTATTAATTACACATTATTCACTTTGTATCCCCATAAGCCTCCCTCCCTCCTCCCCTCCCCATCCCACCCTGCCTCCCCGTTCTTCACGCATGTACCTCCCCAAGTCCACTGATAGGGGAGGACCTCCTCTCTTTCCTTCTGATCTTATTCTATCAGATTACATCAGGAGTAGCTGAATTGTCATCTTCTGTGGCCTGGTAAGGCTGCTCCCCCCTTAGGGGGAGATGCTCAAAGAACAGGCCAATTAGATTATGTCAGAGGGAGTCCCTCTTCCCATTTCTATGTAACCCAATTGGACACTAAACTGCATGGGCTACATCTCTGCAGGGGTTCCAGATTTTCTCCATGCATGGTACTAGGTTTGTGTATGAGTCTCTGGGAAGACCCCTGTGTTCAAATTTTCCGGTTCTGTTGCTCTCCTTTTGGAGATCCTGTCCTCTCCAGATCTTAGTATTTCCCACTTCTTACATAAGATTCCATGCACTCTGTCCAACAGTTGGCCATAAGTCTCATTGTGTACTTTGATAGTCTGCAGGGCAGAGGCTTTCAGAGCCCCTCTGTGGTAGGTTTCTAGGTTGTTTCCTGTTTTCTTCTTCTTCTGATGTCCATCTACTTTGCCTTTCAGGATGGAGATTGAGTATTTTAGTCAGGGTCCTCTCTCTTGATTAGTCCAAATGCTCAAAGGCATTAGCCATTAGCGAAATGCAAATCAAAACATCTCTGAGATATTACCTTACACCCATCAGAATGGCCAAGATGAAAATCTCAAGTGACAACACATGCTGGAGAGGATGTGGAGAAAGGGGATCCCTCCTCCACTGCTGGTGGGAATATAAACTTGTACCACCACTCTGGAAATCAATCTTGTGCTTTCTCAGACAACTAGGAATAGTGCTTCCTCAAGATCCAGCCATACCACTCCTAGGAATATATCCAAAAGAGGCTCAAGTACATAATAAATACAGTTTGCTCAACCACGTTTGTATCAGCCTTAAGAATCTAGAAACAGCCGAGATACCACTCAACTGAAGAATGGATGCAGAAATCGTGGTATGTCTACACAATGGAATATTACTCTGCAATGAAAAATAAGGAAATAATGAAATTTGCATGCAAATGGTGGGACCTTGGAAGTATCATCCTGAGTGAGCTGTCCCAGAAGCAGAAAGACACACACGGTATATTCTCACTCATATAGACATGACTTCATTCTTAAAAAATGCTGTTTTTAACATTACAAAAAGAAGTTTTAAAAAATATTTAAATGTTTATAAAGCAGGTACTGCAGTTGTTTTTTTGTCTTTATCTCTGTTTTTTGTTTGGTTTTTGCCTGCCATCTGTCTGTTTGATTTCTGGTTTTGGTTTGCTTGTGAGGCAGCCAAAGAGATGGCTCAGAGGTTAAGAGCACTGGCTGTTCTTTCAAAGGTCCTGAGTTCAATTCTCAGGACCCACCTGGGTTCCTTAACTACCTATAGCGAGACCTGGAGCTCTGGGGAAATTTGAGAGTTTCCAGTTTGGGCAAGGAAATCTGGAGGACACTCCAGTTCCTGAGAAAGGGGCAATTAAGGCTGTACTCCTTTTGGGACCAGGAAAGAGGCTCGCTGGGACCTTACTCTTGGTGGAGAAAGGGCTGCTTGAGCCTACTCTCTAGCTGGAAGCTGTAGAGAGGGCCATGAGAGCTCTGTTCATTCTGAAATCTATGTGTGTGGAGGGGGCCCATGAGGGGATCCACTCCTGGAATCTGTGGGGGTTGTGTCCTCTAGGGGCCTGTCAAGTCTTGGTTCCTGGGTATTCTGGTTACTCTAAGGTGACAATGTCAGATTTCTATTTTCCTTTTTTTTATGTCTCTCTGTGTGTATGAATATGTGTAAACTTGGAATGATGATATTTCAAAAATATGAGTGACTATTATTATTTTAAAATAATAATCCTTGGGCAGTCGAACAAAGAACTGTAAAATATGTTGTTCTTCATTTAAAATGCTGGAGCTTCTTTAATGCAAAATGTTTGCTTATGGTCTTTTTTTTTTTTTTTCAATGCAGTTTATTCAGGAACCTTGAACAATCATCTGACCCTGGGGAAAGCCAACCCACAGCTTGAATGACCTCTGGGTAGCCAACCCCAGCATGCCATGTGGGCAATGCAGATAGGTCCACATACATGGAAGCAAGCCATATCCTCAGCCTAAGCCAAATGTGGAGTTGTTCGTGACAGAGAGCACTCACCATCAGGAAGGTGGAAGGCAGAAACCAGCTCCTTCTTCAATGCGAGGCATTACGCAGCTCTCTACAGTTCCCCCTTTTTGTTTTAGACGCATCAGGCAAGAGTAGAGGTCTGATCTCTGATATTAGAAATAAATTGGGACTTTGTACCGATGTTCATTTAGGTGTCATCCACCCAAAGAGCATCAGACCCGTCCGATACCTTTTTCACAGAGGTGGGACCTGGGACATCAACCCGCATGCAATCAGACATGCTCCTCTCTGGGTCCAAGGCAGCTGACCCTGATTGCAGTGCTTAGCCTCGCATCCTGAGCGTAACATTTTAGCTTTTTATGGTAGCCAACCATGCTTGAGGAGACTGTCCTGCTTCAATGGCTGTAAAGGCCTGAATGGTCATGGCTGCATTATGCTGTTGTGAGACTCTAATCTTGCATATATACCAAAGGCAAACCAAGGAGACCAACAACAGAAGTCCTGCTAACACTCCCATGCCCGCCCATTCCTTCAGATGATTCATGCCTGCAGCAATCCATGATGATAATCCTGTGGCTAGTCCTGCGTCCACTCTGGTAGAATTTACCATGACAATGGCCACTCTCAGCTGGTCCATCGTAGTATCGAATTCTCCAGTCCAATTACCTAAAATATAGCTTGACAATTGTTTAGACAGATTTGCAGCACAGGGAAAATTCTCATGTTGTATGCTAGTGACACAAAGTCCAGCATACTTTCATTGACAGCCAAGTTGAGCCATTTGCCATAGGGTATCAATTTGCTCCTGCACGAGGTCAAACCTCTGATTGAACACCATCAAACCTCCTTTTAGTTGAGCATTAATACCTTTTTGTACATCTAAGGCATGAGCTACATTGGCTAAAAGGTTATTCAGGGTCTGAGCAGTATGCCCAGTATGACTCATGGCTAATGCCGTGGTGGTAGCTGCAACAGCCGCCAATGAGATGGCAGTAACAATGGCAGCTGTAATTCCAAGATCCCTTTTCTGTCTGAAGAGAGTCATAGCGTGAGGGCATCAACGGGCACAGGCACCCAGCGAGGCATGTGAGTAACCAGCTAGTAAATTTACTAGCATTACAGCATTGGGCAAAAAAAGCAAGTATCATTACCACAATTACTTGGCTCTATCTGGCTAATAATGAATAAAAATGGGGGATGTAAACAAACAGGTGTGGGCTTATGGGAACTATTATGAGAAGCCTTAACCCCCTAGTTGGAACATCCTACATCAGTTCTAGAACTAGCAGTGGTGGTGTCCGAGGTCTGAGTAGGTTCAGGAGACCATTGCCCCCAGGGGCAAGATGTGCTCCATGTAAATTGACTAAATCCATGTTTTCTTCCACTTTTGAAAGTCATTTGAGGTTCTTAAATTATTTTCCCACTTTTTTTTTAAATTTTTCATCAATTACACTTTATTCATTCTGCATCCCCCCCATAAGCCCCTCCCTCCTCCCCTCCCAATCCCACCCTCCCTCCTCCATCTGCATGCATGCCACTCCCCAAGTCCACTGAGAGTGGAGGTTCTCCTCTCCTTTCTGAACTTAGTCCATCAGTTCACATCAAAAGAGGCTGCATTGTCCTCTACTATGGCCTGGTAAGGCTGCTCCCATTCAGGAGGAGGTGACTAAAGAGCAGTCCAGTCAGTTCATGTCAGAGGCAGTCCCTCTTCACATTACTGTGTAACCCAGTTGGACTCTGAACTGCCCTGGGCTACATCTGTGCAGGGGTTCTGGGTTATCTCTATGAATAGTCCTTGGTTGGAGTATGATTCTCTGGGAAGTTCCTGTGTTCAAATTTTCATGTTCTGTTGCTCTCCTGTGGAGACCCTGTCCTCTCCAGCTCTTACTATTTCCCAGTTCTTACATAAAATTCCATTCACTCTGCCCAACAGTTGACCATCAGGCTCAGCATCTGCTTTGATAGTCTGTAGAGCAGAAGCTTTTAGAGGGCCTCTGTGGTAGGTGCCTAGGTTGTTTCCTGTTTTCTTCTTCTTCTGATGTCCATCCTCTTTGCCTTTCAGGATGGGGATTGGACATGTTAGTTAGGGTCCTCCATCTTGCTTAGTTTCTTTAGATGCACAGGTTTTAGTGGGTTTGTCCTATGTTGTATGTCTATATGAGTGAGTATATACCATGTGTGTCTTTTTGCTTCTGGGACAACTCACTCAGGATGATCCTTTCCACATCCCACCATTTATCTGCAAATTTCATGATTTCCTTATTTTTCATTGCTGAGTAATATTCCAAGATGTAGATGTACCACATTTTCTGCATCCATTCTTCAATTGAGGGGCATCTGTATTGTTTCCAGCTTCTGGCTATTACAAATAAAGCTGCTACAAACACGGTTGAGCAAATTTCCTTTTTGTGTGCTTGAGCCTCTTTTGGATATATGCCCAGGAGTGGTATGGCTGGATCTTGAAGAAGCACTATTCCTAGTTGTCTGAAAAAACACCAGGTTGATTTCCAGAGTGGTTGTACAAGTTTACATTCCCACCAGCAGTGGGGAAGGGTTCCCCTTTCTCCACAACTTCTCCAGCATGTGCTGTCACTTGAGTTTTTCATCTTGGCCATTCTTATGGGTGTAAGGTGAAATCTCAGGGTTGTTTTGATTTGCATTTTCCTAATGGCTAGTGAGGTTGAGCATTTCTTTAAGTGCTTCTCTGCCATTCGGTATTCCTCTACAGAGAATTCTCTGTTTAGCTCTGTTCCCCATTTTTTAAGTGGGTTACTTGGTTTTCTGCTTTTCAGCTTCTTTAGTTCTTTATATATACTTGATTCCAGTCCTCTGTCAGATAAAGGGTTGGTGAAGATTCTTTCCCAATTTGTAGGCAGTCGCTTTGTTTTGATGAAGGTGTCCTTTGCTTTGCAGAAGATTTCAGTTTCATGGGGTTCCATTTATTGATTGTTGCTCTTAGAGCCTGTGCTGTTGGTGTTCTTTTCAGGAAGTTTTCCCCTGTACCAATGAGTTTTAGGGTATTCCCCATTTTTTTTCAGGTTTTTTTTTTTTGTTTTTTTTTTTTTTTTGTAAGTGAATAATTAGATGATTTCATTCTTTTATTTTTTTGTTCACTTTCTTTTTTTTTCCATAATTTTATTTTTCTCATTATTTACATTTTGTTAATTCTGTATCCCAGTTGTATCCCTCATTCCCTCCCCAGTCCCACCCTCCCTCCCTCATCTCTTCCCTGCCCCTTTCCAAGTCCACTAATAGGGGAGGACCTCCTCCTGTTTCATATGACTCCCTTTTGTCAGGTATTTTCAGGACTGGCTGCAAAGTCCTCCACTGTGGCCTAACAGTACAGCCCCTCCCTTGGGAGGTGGGGAGGTCAAAGAGCCAGTCTTTGAGTTCCTGTTAGGAATAGTCCTTGTTCCCCTTACTATGGGAAACCAATTGATTACTGAGCTATCACGGGTCACATCTGAGCAGAGGTTCTAGGTTTTATCCTCTCATGGTCTTTGGTTGACTGTCCATCTCAGAAAAGACCCTGTGCCCAGATATGTTTGGTCCTTGTGGAGCTCCTATCCTTTCCACATCAAACTCCCCTTCTTTCATATGATTCCCTGCACTTTGCCGAAGGTTTGGTTGTGAGTCTTAGTATGTATTTTGGAGCACTGCTAGGTAGAGTCTTTCAGATGCTTTCTCTGGTAGACTCCTGTCATATGTTCAATGCATAGCCCATTTGTCTTTCTAAATGAGGATAGATCATCATGTGTCTGGTTTTATGTTGAAGTCTTTGAGCCACTTGGACTTCAGTTTTGTGCAGATTGATAAGTATGAATCTATTTTCATTTTTCTACATGTAGACAACCAGTTGTTGAAGATGCTATCTTTTTTCCATTGTATGGTTTTGGCATCTTTGTCAAATATCAGGTGTCCGTAAGTGTGTGGGTTTATTTCTGGGTCCTCTGTTTGGTTCCATTGATCCACCATTCTGTTTCTATGCCAGTACCATGGTGTTTTTAAAACTGTTGCTCTATAGTACAACTTAAGATCAGGGATGGAGATACCTCCAGAAGATCTTTTATTGTAGAGGATTGTTTTAGCAATTCTTGGTTACTTGTTATTCCATATGAAGTTGAGAATTTTTCTTTCCAGATCTGTAAAGAACAGTGTTGGTAATTTGATGGGCATTGCATTGGATCTGTAGATTGCTTTTGGTAAGATGGCCATTTTTAATATGTTAATCCTGCCAAGCCATGAGCATGGGAGATCTTTCCATCTTCTCATATCTTCTTCTAGTTCTTTCTTCAGAGAGTTGAATTTTTTTTCAGACAAGTCTTTGACTTCCTTGGTTAGGGTTACTCTGAGGTACCTTATGTCATTTGTGGCTATTGTGAAGGGTGTTGTTTCCCTAATTTATTTCTCAGCCCTTTTGTCTTTTGTATACAAGAGGGCTACTGATTTTTTTGAGTTAATTTTGTATCCAGCCACTTTGCTGAAGGTGTTAATCAGCTGTAGGAGTTCCCTGGTAGAGTTTTTGGGGTCACTCACGTATACTATCATATCATCTGCAAATAGTGATAATTTGACTTCTTCCTTTCCAATTTGTATCTCCTTGAACTCCTTCAACTGTCTTATTGCTCTAGCAAGGACTTCCAGAACTATGTTGAAGAGATATGGAGAGAATGGGCAGCCTTGTCTTGTCCCTGATTTCAGTGGGATTGCTTTAAGTTTCTCTCCATTCAGTTTGATGTTGGCTATAGGTTTGCTGTATATCGCATTTACTATGTTTAGATATGTGCCTTGTATCCCTGATCTCTCCAATACTTTAAACATGAATGGATGTTGGATTTTGTCAAAGGCTTTTTCAGCATCTAGGGAGATTATCATGTGGTTTTTTTTTTTCTTTCAGTTTGTTAATATGGTGGATCACATTGATGGATTTCCGTATACTGAACCATCCCTGCATACCTGGGATGAAGCCAGTTGGTCATGGTGGATGATATCTTTGATGTGTTCTTGTATTCGGTTTGCGAGTATTTTGTTGAATATTTTTGCATCAATGTTCATAAGGGAGATTGGCCTGAAGTTCTCTTTTTTGGTTGGGTCTTTGTGAGGTTTAGGTACCAAGGTGACCATGGCTTCATAGAATGAGTTTGGAAATATTGCTTCTGTTTCGATTTTGTGGAATAGGTTGAAGAGAATTGGAGTTAGCTCTTTTTTGAATGTCTGCTAGAATTCTGCGCTGAAACCATCAGGTCCTGGACTTTTTTTTTTGGATGGGAGACTTTCGATGACTGCTTCTATTTCTTTGGGGGATATAGGACTATTTAATTGATTTACCTGGTCCTGAATTAGCTTTGCTCAACCCTGTTTGTAGCAGCTTTATTTGTAATAGCCAGAAGCTGGAAACAATACAGATGCCCCTCAATTGAAGAATGGATGCAGAAAATGTGGTACATCTACATCTTGGAATATTACTCAGCAATGAAAAATAAGGAAATCATGAAATTTGCAGATAAATGGTGGGATGTGGAAAGGATCATCCTGAGTGAGTTGTCCCAGAAGCAAAAAGACACACATGGTATATACTCACTCATATAGACATACAACATAGGACAAACCCACTAAAACCTGTGCATCTAAAGAAACTAAGCAAGATGGAGGACCCTAACTAAAATGTCCAATCCCCATCCTGAAAGGCAAAGAGGATGGACATCAGAAGAAGAAGAAAACAGGAAACAACCTAGGAACCTACCACAGAGGCCCTCTAAAAGCTTCTGCTCTACAGACTATCAAAGCAGATGCTGAGCCTGATGGTCAACTGTTGGGCAGAGTGAATGGAATTTTATGTAAGAACTGGGAAATAGTAAGAGCTGGAGAGGACAGGGTCTCCACAGGAGAGCAACAGAACATGAAAATTTGAACACAGGGAACTTCCCAGAGACTCATACTCCAACCAAGGACTATTCATAGAGATAACCCAGAACCCCTGCACAGATGTAGCCCAGGGCAGTTCAGAGTCCAACTGGGTTACACAGTAATGTGAAGAGGGACTGCCTCTGACATGAACTGACTGGACTGCTCTTTAGTCACCTCCTCCTGAATGGGAGCAGCCTTACCAGGCCATAGTAGAGGACAATGCAGCCTCTTTTGATGTGAACTGATGGACTAAGTTCAGAAAGGAGAGGAGAACCTCCACTCTCAGTGGACTTGGGGAGTGGCATGCATGCAGATGGAGGAGGGAGGGTGGGATTGGGAGGGGAGGAGGGAGGGGCTTATGGGGGGGATGCAGAATGAATAAAGTGTAATTGATGAAAAATTTTAAAAAAAGTGGGAAAATAATTTAAGAACCTTAAATGACTTTCAAAAGTGGAAGAAAACATGGATTTAGTCAATTTACATGGAGCACATCTTGCCCCTGGGGGCAATGGTCTCCTGAACCTACTCAGACCTCGGACACCACCACTGCTAGTTCTAGAACTGATGCAGGATGTTCCAAAGAGGGGGTTAAGGCTTCTCATAATATTTCCCATAAGCCCACACCTGTTTGTTTACATCCCCCATTTTTATTCATTATTAGCCAGATAGAGCCAAGTAATTGTGGTAATGATACTTGCTTTTTTTGCCCAATGCTGTAATGCTAGTAAATTTACTAGCTGGTTACTCACATGCCTCGCTGGGTGCCTGTGCCCGTTGATGCCCTCACGCTATGACTCTCTTCAGACAGAAAAGGGATCTTGGAATTACAGCTGCCATTGTTACTGCCATCTCATTGGTGGCTGGAGCTACCACTGGGGTATTAGCCATGAGTCATCCTGGGAAGACTACTCAGACCCTGAATAATCATTTAGCCAATGTAGCAAGTCAAATCGATCAAGAAAATTGTCCATTTCATTTAGATTTTCAAATTTTGTTCCATTTAGACTTTCGAAGTAAGTACTAATGATTGCTTGGATTTCCTCAGTGTCTGTAGTTATGTCCCCCTTTTCATTTCTGATTTTGTTGATTTGGATGGTGTCTCGCTGCCTTTTAGTTAGCTTGGCTAAGGGTTTGTCTATCTTGTTGATTTTCTCAAAGAACCAGTTCTTGGTTTCATTGATTCTTTGAATTGTTTTATTTGTTTCTAATTGATTGATTTCAGCCCTGAGTTTGATTATTTCCAGCCATCTGCTCCTTCTTGGTGTGTTTGCTTCTTCTTTTTCTAGGGTTTTTAAGTGAGCCAATAAGTTGCTTGAATGCGCTGTCTCAAATTTCTTCTTGAAGGCACTTAGTGCTATGAACTTTCCTCTTAGCACTGCTTTCATTGTGTCCCACAAGTTTGGGTATGTTGTGTCTTCATTTTCATTGAGTTCTAGGAAGATTTTAAATTCTTTCTTTATTTCTTCCCTGACCCAGCTGTCTTTTAGTAGCAAGTTGTTCGGTTTCCATGTATGTGTAGGCTTTTTGCTATTTCTGTTGTTACTGAGGTCCAGCTTTATTCCATGTTGATCAGACAGGATACAAGGCATTATTTCAATCTTCCTGTATTTGTCGAGGCTTGCTTTTTGACCAACTATGTGGTCTATTTTTGAGAAGGTTCCATGAGGTGCTGAGAAGAAGGTAAATTCTTTTGAGTCTGGGTGTAAGGTTCTGTAGATGTCTGGAAGGTTTATTTGATTCATGACCTCTGTCAGAGATATTGTTTCTTTGTTTAATTTCTGTTTTGGTGACCTGTCCTTTGTTGAGAGTGGGGTGTTGAAGTCTCCCACTATTAGTATGTGGGGATCTATATGTGGTTTAAGTTTTATCAATGTTTCTTTCACAAATGTGGGTGCCCTTGTATATGGGGCATAGATGTTCTGGATTGTGATGTCTTCTTGGTGGAATTTTCCCTTGATGAGTATGAAGTTTCCTTCCCCAACTCTTTTTATTAATTTTGGTTGAAAGTCTATTTTATCAGATATTAGAATGGCTACTCCTGCTTGCTTCTTGTATCCATTTGCTTGAAAAGCAGTCTTCCATCCCTTTACCATCAGGTAATATCTATCTTTGTGACTTAGTTGTGTTTCTTGTATACAACAGATTGCTGCATTTTGTTTAAGCATCCATTCTGTTAGTCTGTGTCTTTTTATTGGAGAATTAAGTCCATTGATATTGAGAGAGAGTAATGACCAGTGGTTGTTAGATCCTTTGAATTTGATGCTGGCTGTGGTCATATGTTTGTTTGCTTGGTGGTTTTTTGTTTTACTGTAGTGGGGTTATTTATTTCCTTTGTTTTCTTGAACGTAGTTAGCTTTCTTGGGTTGTATTTTCCCTTCAAGTGTCTTCTGTAATGCTGGATTTGTTTGTAGGTATTGTTGAAATTTGTTTTTGTCATTGAATATCTTGTTTTCTCCATCTATGAGGACTGAGAGTTTTGCAGGGTTTAGTAACCTGGGCTGACATCTGTGTTCTCTTAGGGTCTGCATGATATCTGTCCAGGCCCTTCTGGCTTTCATAGTCTCTTTTGAAAAGTCAGGTGTGATTCTAATGGGTTTGCCATTATATGTTACTTGGCCTTTTTCTCTTGCAGCTTTTAGTATTTTTTCTTTGTTCTGTATACTTACAGTTTTGATTATTATGTGGCGGGAGGATTTTCTTTTCTGATCTAATTTCTTGGGTGTTCTATATGCCTCTTGTTTTCTTATTGGCCTCTCCTTTAAGTTGGGGAAATTGTCTTCAATGATTTTGTTGAAAATATTTTCTGGGCCTTGGTGCAGGGAATCTTCTTTTTCCTCTATTCCTATTATTCTTAGGTTTTGTCTTTTTATGTTGTCTTGGACAGTGTGTGTTAGGAATTTTTTAGATTTAACATTTTCTTTGACAAATACATCTATTTCTTCCATTGTATCTTCCACACCTGAGATTCTTTCTTCCATTTCTTGTAGCTTATTGGTTATGCTTACCTCTAGTTCCTGCTTTCTTCCCTAAGTTCTTTCTCTCTACAATTTCTTCCATTTTTTTTTTTTTGTTTGTTTTTTTTTTTTTTTTGTTTGTTTGTTTTTTTTTTTTTCCAATTCTATCTTCAGGTCTTGAGCTATTTTGTTGGTTTCCTTCCCATGTCTGACTGTATTTTCATGTTTTTCTATCAATTTCTTCAGCTGTTTGTTTGAACAATCCACTGTTTCTTTTATTTCATTCAGTGATTTAAGCATTTCCTCTCTAAAGGCCACAGACTGTTTGGCTGCAGCTTCCCGTATTTCTTCATGGATGGCCATAATCTCCTTGTCTTTAATTTCCTCCATTTCTTTACGGATAGCCATGATCTGTTTGTTTTTATCTTCCTCTAATTCTTTTCGTATTTTATTTGTTTCCTATGTTATCTTCTTCATGAGCATAGATGTTAGGTCATCTCCTTCAATTTCATTTATGCTGGGGTGTCTAGGGATATTTGCCCCTGGATAACTGGGTTCTGAAGATTCCATATTGCTTTGGCTTTTGTTGGTTGAACTTTTACGCTGTCCTCTACCCATTGGGCTATCTTAGTTGTTTGAACTCAGTTCCTGTTTGTTCCTGGACTCTTGTAGTGGAGAGAATCCCTTTGGCAGGAAGATGGTTTTTCCTGAAGGAAGCCTTTTCAACTTTTTGGGTATAGTCACTGGATGGCCACTGTTTTTCAGGAGTTGCTACAGCTCACCTCAGGCATAGAGACCTGGGTGGCAAATGTGGTCCTGATTAGTCAAGAGGGCTCTCCTCTCACCGGGAGAAGTCCTGGAGACAGCTGCCCTCCTTCTGGGTTTCTTGCTGTAAATTTAGTGATCAGCTGCTGTAACCTGTGTGTCCCGTGGTTTGGTCTGTTTTGTTAGGGATAACTGGTTGCCCCTTGGAGCAGTATCTGTGGGTTGATCTCAGGGTTCCCGGTCTTTTGTAGATCTGAGGTTGGGGCTCTGTGCCCCAGAACCCAAGAGGTAATCTGTGGCGGGTGAGTACTGCTCTGGTGTCTTGGGGCACTCAGTTCTGTCTGTAAGGAATAGTTGGTATGAAGCAGGCCTCTGAGCTGTGCACCCACCTGCTAGTCTGCGGGAGCTGAGTTTCCAATCACTCTGTGCTCCCTGTTTGGGCCCAGATCTGTGATGGCTGGCCGTACTCTCCTGTTTGCAATCTGCAGTCTGCTAGACTTTCCCTAGGTGACCCCAGCAGCACGGTTTCTTCCTTCTCTATGGGGTCCTCTCCGGACAGGGGTTCCCAGTCCCTGTTGTACTGGGGCGCGCAGCTTGTCTGTACTGCTGAGCTGAGTGCAAAGCTCTCTGCGTGCGGCAGGAGCTGGGCTGTGATGGTGGCAGAGACCTTCCGGGGAAAGACTGCGTGACCTGTGATCAGACCCGCAACCCTGCTTCCCCATGGGATCCCCCCGCGACTGGGACTCCCAGTCTCAGGTACCCTTGTGCCCACAGATCAGCCTGGGAAAGTGACTGGGACATGCCCACTTGCGGCTCCAGCCTGGAGACCCAAAGCCTGCGTTACCTGGGATTTCTTCTTGGTTCTGGCTGGGTAGCCCTGAGTGGACCCAACCGATTCCCACGCCGTGGGAGCCTCCCCTCACCTGGGAAACATGATCGATGTAGTTTCAGGGCCCTGAGTTCAGTCTCCTGGTCTCTGCATGGAGAGTGCTGTCCTGCTTCTCAGAAGGGCTGTTCTCCCGGTGCCGCCATCTTGGCCGCTTATGGTCTTTTAAAGGGGAAAAAGAACTGCAGTTCCATGTTTGTCCAGTGCTATGCAGGGATACTTTCAGATCATTGTTAACCATTATATAAAATATATGCCTGGCTGCCGGTGCCTAAATAAATAAAATAATGCAGTTTCATTCTGGCCTATAGATTTGATATGGCCAAAATATTCCATTTTTGATGAGGGCTACAAGCTGAGTTTAGTTCTCTGTTTAATGCTAAATAATTTTTTTGCCTTTTAATTTTTTTGTTATTAAGTCTTAATGCAATATGGTAGGGTTAATAAGATTTGCTAGCCCCTTTATACACTATGTCTGATTAAAAATTTTGCTTTGACTTTACTTTAAAAAGAGGAGATTTAAAGTTATGCTAAAGATTATAGTTAAATATAAGATTGATTTTTACCTAGTCTCTTTCCCAAGGGTCAGAAGATTGTTTAAGGTTCTTGAATAAACTGCATTGAGAAGAACAAAAAAAAAAAAAAAAAAAAAAAAAAAGATCAGAAAGAAGGAGAGGAGGACCTCCCCTATCAGTGGACTTGGGGAGAGGCATGCATGCAGAAATGGGGGCGGGGGGACGGGGAGGGGAGGATTATTAATTCAGTAAAAGTAGTGGTGTTAGAACCAACCACACCTCATTTATTTGTTTGTTTGTTTGTTCATTTGTTTGTTTGTGTGTTTATTTATTTATTCATTTATTCACTTTATATCTTTTTAATGAAATTTTTATTTTTATATTAATTACAGTTTATTCCCTTTGTATCCCACCTGTAGCCCCCTCCCTCCACCCCTCCCAATCCAACCCTCCTTCCCTCATCTCCTCCCATGACCCTCTCTAAGTCATGGGAGGAATAAAGTGTAATTAATAAAAGTTAAATAAAAAAAAAAAAAAAAAACTTCCAACATAACTCAAAACAGATAATGACCCTGGCTATGTTGGAAATATGTTTTCAAAATTTTGTCAGCAACTTAATATTAAACATATTATAGGTATACCTTATGAGGTATAACACAAGGACAAAAGAATAGTACAAAGGGCACATCAATCTATAAAAAATACTTTTGAAAAAATAAAAAAGGGAGAGTGGTACCTCATCAAAGGGTCTCCTAGAAATTTTATAGCCCATACAGCTTTTATTTAAAATTTTTTAAATTTGGACTGTTAAGCCCGGCACGAGCTTAATTTCCAGAGAGGTGGCCAGAGGAAACTCTTGGAGTCTTTATGCAAAAGCAAGAGATTTATTGGGGCCAACGTACATTGGGGTAACTCTGCCAATCAACAAAGAGCAGCCCCCAGAGACATGGACATAAGCCTCAGGTTTTTAGGGGAGGGAGAGCAGGGAAGTTCAGGGGTTGCAGTCCTGGCTGCTCATAATTGGATGAGGGGCTAGGTATCTGACTTTCAGGTCTGGTCAGTCCTGGCCAGATAGCTGGGGAATATCTAATGTTTAACTAATGTTCAGAATTTCCTGCTAGTGGGGATGTGGCTAGAGCCAAAGTTGGGAGAGCAATTAGCTTCAACCTGTGTCTTCTCTGAGGAGCAAGCCTGAGAGAAGGTCGGGGTTGTTCAGGAGAATAATTGAGTGGATTGATTACTAGGTGAAGTTATCTCTCAAGTGTAGATCTGGTCATTCTTCTTTGCAGAGTGGAGGTCTTCACTTGCTCACTTCCTTATCTCTGCCAGAGCAGAGGACCAGGATCCTGAGCAGTTACATTCCTCCATTCTCTGGAAAAGTACTGTGAGGCTTTCGTTAACACTTTAATTAACAAGGGCCTAAAACTCGAAAATATGAATGTTCAGCTGCGGAAGGTTTCTGGCATATGGATACACAAAGACAGTTAGTTTGCTACTGTCCTATGGAAAGATCCTTTGGACAATAAATGGCATGGTCCAGATCCTGTCCTGATACGGGGCAGAGGAGTAGTTTGCATCTTTTCTAAAGAGATAGATGCAACCAGATGGTTGCCAGAATGATCAGTAAAGCATATAGATAATAATAATAATACTCATCATTCCAGGGTAAAAGAATTTCCCTGAGAACATGTTCTTTTTATATCTCTTTACAGGAATGATGGAAAAAAAACAACTGTTTCCATGGACTGTGATCCTTTGCCTAGAGCTGATATATGTTCATGGTGGACTTGAACACTTCATTCCTCAAGTAGCACCAGAATGTACTTCTTCCCTATCTCCTTCCTTTCCTTGGTTCGCTGCTTACCTTATTGATAATTCTTTCGATAGGACCTGTTCTTTTCAACAAAATTATGGCTTTTATTAAACAGCAGATTGATGCCGCAAAGGTTCAGCCCATCCAGGTGCACTATCAAAGGCCGGAGATGGACAGCCAAGACTATGAATAGGCCTAATGCTAATCATCCCAGTGAGCTGAACCAGTTAGCCAGTGATGGGTAAGAGAATCCACAGTGGTCTTCTGTTCCCCCCTTTTACCGCCTAAGACAGGAGCTCAGCCAATCGCTGCTGATGTATACAATGATGAGTTTAGCAAGGGTTGAAGTCCCCGGATTCCCACCTAAGACAGGCACGGTTCCCTTGGGATTATGGCCTTGTAAAAATAAAATAAAGGGGGACATGTTGTGGGCCTTCTGGCACCTTGCTGCCCCCTGAATTTTGGCATCTGGGTTGAAAGGACTACTGCTCAGATACAATAGTGCATTCCTGGCTGACCTGGGGCTTTGGATAAGATCATCTTCCTGAAATACTTTAATCTTTCTCTCCCTCAGGGCTTCCTAAGTACCTCTTCTGAGGAACTTTCCAAATTACCATTATTAACACATCTTGGTGGGCCATTCTGTGATTTCTAGTCACTTAGTAACCCAGCCAAAGGCAATTACATTCCTTCTGCTTCTGCCTATACAGTTGTATGGAAAATTCAAATAAATGGAGACTTTGATCAGAGATACTGGCTTGGTCTTCATTTCTCACACCCTTGTCCCCTTTTTCATTCACACTCCCCAATTCAGGATCTCCAGTGATAGACCTGCAGGACGGGTCAGTTGACAAAATTTCCCCTCTATCTGCTACACCTGGGAGGGGCATGAAAACACAGTCAAGAACAATTCAGTGCTTTCAAGGAAACTGAGCTTTCAACACTTTAGTCTCTGTTTCTTTATGATTTTTCACAATCTTTCAGAATTTATTTTGCACAACTCAGTTCTTGAACTGTGTTTTAATAATGGAGAATGTGGACTAGAACTTGAGGTGTCATAACACTGAGAGTTCCTCCTTTCTTTGAGAAAAATGAGAGGGGAGAATACAAAGGAGGTATGAAGGCAAGAACAGGAAAAGGGGGCCGGGGGTCAGGCTGAAATGAGATGTATAATAAGTAAATTGAAAAAAAAAAAAAAAAAAGACTATTTTTTTGGCATGTACCTGCACTTTCAGCACTAATTAGAGTGCCAGTGAGGATTATACTGGCATTGAGTATTTTAGTGACAGTGAGGATTGAGAGTCAAACTCTTACCTGCCTGGACTTAATTGCAATATTCTTTGCCTTTAAAACAAAACAGCAAGAAAAGATTCAAAGCATGGATGGATTATACCCCGTGTATATTATCCAATATACTAAAACTCTAAAAGTAAGTATTGTAGAAAATCATAGTAGTTTAGTTTTACTTTACACTTTGAATACTCAAGAATGTTCCACAGATTGCTTTTCTGATACTAGAGGAGCTAGAGTATAGGGGTAAGGGTCTCCCCAGTTCGTCAGAAGTGGGAGAGTGTGTTTGTAGAAGGGAGGATCGAACTGGGAGGAGAGATAGGAGTCGACTACAACAAACATGTAAATTGGATAAACTAATTAACTAATTAAAGAGAATGTCCTTGGTTGGAGGGTCAGTCTCAGAAAAGATCCTTGGGCCCAGAATTTTTGGTTCAGTTGTTCTCCTTTTGGAGCCTTGTCCTGTCCAGGTCTTTCTATCTCCCCCTTTTTCAACAAGGAGCATTCATGGAGATAATCTAGAACCCCTGCACTTATGTAGCCCATGGTATCTCAGTGTCTAGGTGGGTGCCCTAATAAAAGGTGACATGAACTCAGTGGTTCCTACTTTGATCAACTTCCTTTGAGGGAGAGAGACAACCTTACCAGTACACAGAGGAAGACAATTCACCAATACTGGTTAGACCTGATAAATAGACTAGGATCAGATGGAAGGGGAGGAGGACCTCCCCTATCAATGGACTGGGAAAGGAGCATGATTGGAGAAGAGGGAAGTAATTTGGATTGGAAGGGGATGAGGGATTTGGCTACAGGTGGGATACAAAGTGAATAAACTGTAATTAATTAAAAAATGTAAAAAATAAAATAAATTTTAAAAAATGTCAGGCTTGTTAGATCATAGGTGGTTACAGATTCATAATTCTTATGTTAATGCATTCATTGATTTTATTACTATTACTTATTTGTCAATTATCTAGTGAAAATTTCTAGAAAATTGCAGCATATGGAATAGCAGGTGATTCATTCGGGAAGGCTCCAGGAATATGAATATGTTTTCTCATGCAATGGGAGAAATTGCTGATAATGGAGAGATTGTGAACTGAACATTTTTAATTGGATTCAGAGAAATGGCTAGATTTGAGGTTTGTGTTCCAAAACTGCTTCCACATTATTTGGAGCATACAAAATACTTTTAAACGTGTTACCTTTTAAGTTTAGACTTATTTATGTATGTGAGTGTTTAGCTGACAAGTATATCTGTCTACCATGTTGTGCCTGGTGCCTGAGTTGGTCAAAATGGAGAATCAAATCCTTATGAAGCTTTGGGTGCCTGTGGGCCACCATGTGGATGGATGCTAGGAGCCACTGCCACACCTCCCTAGTTGCTTATATTTTCTTTAATGTTCAACAAATGATTTTTTTTCATCAGAAATAGAACGACTAATGTTTTGTTTTGCTTGTCTTTTTAGAAAAATTCTGTTTCTCAAATGGAAAAAGCACAGGAAAATGCCAGTTAATTTTTCAACAGACCTCACAATGTTACATAAAGAGAACTTATCATGTGTATGAAGGTTATATTAAATTAATTGTCAATTATGACTTGAGTGAATGAAATGATTTCTATGTTTCTTTGTTAGTAAAGTGTATTTAAATTTAAGAATAAAAAATGTAAACATTGGAAATTCAAGATTAGATTAGTACATTGACCTCAGATATTCCTGCTCCTCACCTTGCAGTGGTCAGGGAGTTTCTTTATGGCCTCGACAGAACCATAGTTGGTAATCTTGAACATTCTAGTAGGTTAAAAAAAATAACAAATGATACAACAGTGGACTCTTGAAGAGTCTTATCATTTCTTTCCTAACCATTTTCATCTCTCTAGCAGGAATGTTTATAAGAGCAGTATTAATGATTTGTCTTCTGACCACAGGTTTGAGTAAATAGGGCTGATTTCAGGAGAAAACCCTGAGTACTTGCTGTCTGATGGAGCCTAGATCTACTGAATTTCCATTCAGCCATACACACTAACCAAGGATATGGTTATCTAAGATTTCTTACATCTGTCTGTTCAGTCTGAAGTAGAACATTGAACTATAATTTGACGCCTCTACATAATGTATTATCCAGAGTGTTTTAAACCTACAGTGGCTATGATGGCTTGGGCAAATTCAGCAACACTCAACACTATAGGAAAAAGAAAAAAAAAAAAAAAAACAAGGAGAAAAGGACACACAGAAGAAAAATAAAAGAACAACAAAATAAACAAAAAATAAACAGAGAAGCTTTCAGAGTGCCTTGGGGAAATAAAAAACAATATCCATTTGGCTTTCATAAGAGATGGTCAGTCTGTGGAGGAGGATAATATGTGCCCAACCTGAAATATAGGCCAGATGCTGAAAACAAGTTCCACAACACAGCTGCTGTTCACAGTTCCATGAATCTATTTGAAAATCATTTAAATAGAATATGCTGTTGAAATATTTAGCACCTTAAAAATTGGCTAAAATAAAACTATGCTCTAATTGGAGTAATCATTAATTTTACTTTATTGTTGATTTCTGATTACAAACCATTGTCATGCCCTATAAGATTAGATGTTAAAACTAGCAGACATACACACTCAGGTAGAAACCCACACCAAAACCCTCTACATAAACACACACTCATGCAGATACAAAGAGGGAGAGAGACAGAAATAGAAGGAGAAACACAGAGATCAACAAACTCATATAAGGTGATGGAGAAGGGCATATACACATACAGAGAAACATACTCAGATAGAGAGACATATTACACAGAAATATACATGCACATTTAAAACAGAAAGAAAAGGTTATACACTGATATATATGCAGAAAGAACAGAGACAGAAATACACAGAGACACATTTATTAAAGATTTATTAAAGACTCAAAGAAAAAAAAAAACAACACCTAAAAGGTATACACCTGTACCTGAACATAGACAAGAATGAAAAAATAAGGAATGTGATAAGAGAAAAAAATTATGCCATAGAGGAAGTACAATGGAATTTAAATGAAAGGAAAACCTACTTTCCTCTAAGATCGACATCCTTTAAGTCAGGTATGAGAATATGACCAAAGAATCTCAATTATTTATTATAATCAATGTTTATTATATAGTGAAACTAAAAGTGCAGCTCAATGCCATTGGGCTATGAGTTTTATTCCATATGAATCTTAGGCAACAATTCAAAAAACAAAGTCCCTCTAAAGACCATTATTATATCTTAGATGTTTTTATAACCAGAAGGATATTGTAATATAAGATTGGCAAATTAGTCATGATCAAGTATCTTCTGTATCTATTTATATGCACATCTGCACATATGCGAAACTCAAAAACAAAACTCAATGTTAACTTGAAGTAGTTTGAAAGTAACTTACCGGCATTCCCATCATTGCTTCTGCCTTCTGCATAGTACTACTCACTGCCTCCATGTTTGTTTCTGTTAAATATAATGGCTATAAAAATTACAGAGAAAAAATATTATGACATAACTTAAATCACATGATTCTACCCTTAGTTATTATTAATCACTACTTATAATGTACAACCTGCAATAACAAAGCTAATGCAACTTAAACACTTTTATTTTTTCAATATTTATAATTCAACTCTGAAAGACTGTCAGTCTCACAAATCTATCTAAATTAAGTACCTGGGTAATGGGTACTCAAACATAACAGGTAACAGGTGGTGTATGATGAAGGCAGACTGAGGATCCATGGGTGCTGGAACTCTTTTCTTTCATCATAGCAGCAGGGTTTGGGGAGCAGTAGAAACAGAGCAGAACCATCTCCTGCCTCCCGACTGTACTTCCAAAATTTTACTAATTTATTTTCATGCACCACATGTGCACAGTTGAAGAACAATCAGGATAAGAAGTGATCTTTAAACCATGAACTTTAAACCAATATGAGTATTTTCTCCATACCAATCTTTGTAATGAGTTGATATACAATGTTGAAAACCCATTGCAGTGACAGATGTAGGAATCCAAAATTAATATTTTAGTAATGAATCCACATCACTTTATATTCTGGAGAAAAACAAGTGCTTATGATATTAGCTTCCTACTGCCTTGCATATTTAAATCTGCTCCAGATACCTAAGAAGACAGCCTGAAGAAAATAGCATAAATTCAAATGGTAGGAATTGATCAGAGTTGATACCACTGATATAGTGGAATTCTAAGCTGTCACCATAGAATATGACAATGAGTAAATAGGTACATTTTATGCAGAGAGTTTCAGTGGTACCAGGTTATCTTCACTAAAGTTTCTAAGAATCTAGGAAACTTCCCTCAAAAAAGAAAATCAGAGGGGGCTAGAGAGATGGCTTAGTTGTTAAGAACACTGTCTGTTCTTCCAGAAGTCCTGAGTTCAATGCTCAGGAACCACATGATGGCTCACAACCATCTATAATGAGATCTGGTGCCCTCTTCTGACATGCAGGGGTATATGCATGCAGAGTACTGTAACAATAAATAAATCTTTAAGGAAAAAAAAAAAAAGAATATTAAAAAAGAAAATTAGAACGAGTGCCCTCTCTGTATAGACAATAAAAAAAATTAAAGAAAGCCAAAAGACACTAATTGATAACCTGTATCTTTCAATGTATTTATATTTATTATCTTTTAACCACTAAGCATAAAATATTTCCTTGAAAATAAAGTGTGTGTGTGTGTGTGTGTGTGTGTGTGTGTGTGTGTGTTATTGTTGTAGGTGGTGGTGAAGATTTATTCCGTTTTTTAACATATCATGCCAAGTAAATTGAATTTTATGAACAAGGGTAAGTTACACTTAGTGATTTTACAACCTGCTAACTATAGGCTAGGATGTATGGAAATGCACTTCAGAATCTGAAAGGTTTGCTCTGATCTTGTAGTACTAATGTAAGTATGAAGGAAAGAAAGTGTGCTTCTGATCAGAATGTGAATTCAATCGTCTCTGGAAATAAAGATATTTCAAGGCTCACATGATAGAAGTAACAGGACAATCTCCAGCAAGTTTCCTTCTTACCTCAACATAGGCACTTTGACATAACTGTTCACACTTGAAACTACTCACACACACACAAACAAACACACACACACACACACACACACACAAAGCATGGTAAGAGTAATAATTTTAAAGATAAGTAAAGCTTCTGACATTTTGTTGAATCTTTAAAAACTCTTCCCTATCGTTTTAACCAGTGAAGTATTTATAGAAAAATCACATATGTGATAGGGTAGTAGCATTTCATTCTCATCATGTAAAATACTGTGTTTTTAGAGAATTTGGAACAGTTCACCTACATTTGGACCATATTAAGACCTAGATTATGATTGCTTGCTGTGTATATTTGCTTGTGATAAGATTTTGTGTTTTAAAACAAACACATTTCAAGAGACAGTCTTCTTAACACAAAATTTTCTAAAAATACTGCTTATAAAAGCACTAAAATGGAAATATAACCTGAGGTTTGGTATATATGTTAAAATAAACTTGACATATAATGAACCAGGGATACATAGATAATTTTTAAGTGTGAAGACCATTGGAAGCTGGAGAAGAAATGGAACAGGACAGGAGCCTACCACAGATGGCCTCTGAAAGAGGCAGGGTGTCGAAGCAGATGTGAAGACTCATAACAAAACTTTGGGCAGAGTTCAAGGAATCTTATTGAAGAAGGGGGAGACAGAAAGACCAGTATGAGACAGGAGCTCCACAAGGAGATCAACAGAGCCCCAAAACCTGGGACCAGGGTAGGCTAGAGAAACAAAAACTCCAAACAAGGACCATTCATGGAGAGGACTTAGACCCCCTGTTCAGATGTACTTCATAGGCAGCTTAGTTTCCAAGTGGGTTTCCTTAGTAATGGAAGCAGAGGCTGTCTCTGATATGAGCTCAGTGGCCATCTCTTTGATCATGTTGCCATGGGGTGTGCAGCTTTGCCAAGCCACAGAGGAAGAAGATACAGCAAGACTTAATGTCAGATAGAAGGGAGGAGCACCTTACCTATCAGTGGAACTAGGAAAGGGTATAGCAGGAGAAGAGGGAGGAAGTGTGGGACTGGGAGGACCCAAGTGAGGGGTCTAGAGCAGGGATACAAAATGAATAAATTGTAATGAATAATACATAAAAATACAGAACTAAAAAAAAGAGTGTTGACCAACTTCACAATAGCTCACATGTTCAAATTATGAAGAATAATGACTTTTTATAATAATGCTCAGTGATGAAAAGAAAATATGTTTAATGCAATAAAAGAAGTGTATCTTCAGATAGAAATAGAAAACTTGTAGTATTGAAATTACATTTATTGATTCTCTTTTTTTATTTTATTAATTACACTTTATTCATTTTGTATCCCCCCATAAGCCCCTCCCTCCTCCCCTCCCGATCCCACCCTCCCTCCTTTTCTGCATGCATGCCACTCCCCAAGTCCACTGATAGGGGAGGTTCTCCTCTCCTTTCTGATCTTAGTCTATCAGTTCACATCAAAACTGGATGCATTGTCCTCTACTGTGGCCTGTTAAGGCTGCTCCCCCCTCAAGGGGAGGTGATCAAAGAGCAGGCCAGTGAGATTATGTCAGAGGCAGTCCGTCTTCCCATTACTATGTAACCCACTTGGACACTGAACTGCCATGGGCTACATCTTTGCAGGGGTTCTAGGTTATCTCCATGAATAGTCCTTGGTTTGAGTATGAGTCTCTGGAAAGTTCCCTGTGTTCAAATTTTCTTGTTCTGTTGCTCTCCTTGTGGAGACCGTGTCCTCTCCAGCTCTTACTATTTCCCACTTCTTACATAAAATTCCATTCACTCTGCCCAACAGTTGCCCATCAGGCTCAGCATCTGCTTTGATAGTCTGTAGGGCAGAGGCTTTCAGAGACCCTCTGTGGTAGGTTCCTAGGTTGTTTCCTGTTTTCTTCTTCTTCTGATGTCCATCCTCTTTGCCTTTCAGGATGGGGATTGACCATTTTAGTTAGGGTCCTCTCTCTTGCTTAGTTTCTTTAGATGCACAGGTTTTAGTGGTTTTGTCCTATGTTGTATGTTTATATGAGTGAGTATATACCATGTGTGTCTTTTTGTTTCTGGGACAACTCACTCAGGATAATCCTTTCCAGATCCCACCATTTACCTGCAAATTTCATGATTTCCTTGTTTTTCATTGCTGAGTAATACTCCATTATATAGATGTAACACAATTTCTGCATCCATTCTTCAGTTGAGGGGCATCTGGGCTGTTTCCAGCTTCTGCTTATTACAAATAAAGCTGCTACAAACATGGTTGAGCAAATGTCCTTTTTGTGTACTTGAGCCTCTTTTGGATACATGCCCAGGAGTGGTATGGCTGGATCTTGGGGAAGCACTATTCCTAGTTGTCTGAGAAAGCGCCAGATTGAGTTCCAGAGTGGTTGTACAAGTTTACATTCCCACCAGCAGTGGAGAAGGTTTCCCCTTTCTCCACAACCTCTCCAGCATGTGTTGTCACTTGAGTTTTTGATCTTGGCCATTCTCATGGGTGTAAGGTGAAATCTCAGGGTTGTTTTGATTTGCATTTCCCTAATGACTAGTGAGGTTGAGCATTTCTTTAAGTGCTTCTCTGCCATTCGATATTGCTCTGTTGAGAATTCTCTATTGAGCTCTGTTCCCCATTTTTTTTTAAGTGGATTACTTGGTTTGCTGCTTTTAAGCTTGTTTAGTTCTTTATATATACTGGATATGAGTCCTCTATCAGATAAAGGGTTGGTGAAGATTCTTTACCAATCTGTAGGCAGTTGCTTTGTTTTGATGACAGTGTCCTTTGCTTTGCAGAAGCTTTTCAGTTTCATGAGGTCCCATTTATTGATTGTTGCTCTTAGAGCCTGTGCTGTTGGTGTTCTGTTCAAGAAGTTTTCTCCTGTACCAATGAGTTCTAGGGTATTCCCCACTTTTTTTTCTAGCCGATTTAATGTGTCTGGTTTTATGTTGAGGTCTTTGATCCACTTGGACTTCAGTTTTGTGCAGGGTGATAAGTATGGATCTATTTTCATTTTTCTACATGTAGACATCCAGTTGGACCAGCACCATTTGTTGAAGATGCTATCTTTTTTCCATTGTATATTTTTGGCGTCTTTGTCAAATAACAGGTATCCATAAGTGTGTGGGTTTATTTCTGGGTCTTCTGTTCGGTTCCATTGATCCACCATTCTGTTTCTATGCCAGTACCATGGTGTTTTTAAAACTGTTGCTCTATAGTACAACTTAAGATCAGGGATGGAGATACCTCCAGAAGATCTTTTATTGTAGAGGATTGTTTTAGCAATTCTGGGTTACTTGTTATTCCATATGAAGTTGAGAATTTTTCTTTCCAGGTCTGTAAAGAATTGTGTTGGTAATTTGATGGGAATTGCATTGCATCTGTAGATTGCTTTTGGTAAGATGGCCATTTTTACTATTTTAATCCTGCCAAGCCATGAGCATGGGAGATCCTTCCATCTTCTGATATCTTCTTCTAATTCTTTTTTCAGAGGCTTGAAATTTTTTTCATACAAGTCTTTGACTTCCTTGGTTAGGGTTACTCCGAGGTACCATATGTCATTTGTGGCTATTGTGAAGGGTGTTGTTTCCCTAATTTCTTTCTCAGCCCTTTTGTCTTTTGTATACAAGAGGGCTACTGATTTTTTTGAGTTAATTTTTTATCAGGCCACTTTGCTGAAGGTGTTTATCAGCTGTAGGAGTTCCCTGGTAGAGTTTTTGGGGTCACTCCGGTATACTATCATATCATCTGCAAATAGTGATAGTTTGACTTCTTCCTTTCCAATTTGTATCCCCTTGAACTCCTTCAACTGTCTTATTGCTCTAGCAAGGACTTCCAGAACTATGTTGAAGAGATATGGAGAGAGTGGGCAGCCTTGTCTTGTCCTTGATTTCAGTGGGATTGCTTTAAGTTTCTCTCCATTCAGTTTGATGTTGGCTATAGGTTTGCTGTATATTGCCTTTACTATGTTTAGATATGTGCCTTGTATCCCTGATCTCTCCAATACTTTAAACATGAATGGATGTTGGATTTTGTCAAAGGCTTTTTCAGCATCTAGGGAGATTATCATGTGGTTTTTTTCTTTCAATTTGTTAATATGGTGGATCACATTGATGGATTTCCGTATATTGAACCACCCCTGCATACCTGGGATGAAGCCTACTTGGTCATAGTGGATGATATCTTTGATGTGTTCTTGTATTCGGTTTGCGAGTATTTTGTTAAGTATTTTTGCATCAATGTTCATGAGGGAGATTGGCCTGAAGTTCTCTGTTTTGGTTGGGTGTTTGTGAGGTTTAGGTACCAAGGTGACTGTGGCTTCATAGAATGAGTTTGGTAATGTTGCTTCTGTTTTGAGTTTGTGGAATAGTTTGAAGAGAATTGGAGTTAGCTCTTTTTTGAATGTCTGGTAGAATTCTGCGCTGAAACCATCATGTCCTGGGCTTTTTTTTTTTTTTTTTTTGGATGGGAGACTTTCGATGACTACTTCTATTCCTTTGGGGGATATAGGACTATTTAATTGATTTACCTGGTCCTGATTTTGCTTTGGTAAGGGGAATCAATCAAGAAAATGGTCCATTTCATTTAGATTTTTTAATTTTGTTCTGTACAGACTTTCGAAGTAAGTCCTAATGATTGCTTGGATTTCCTCTGTGTCTGTAGTTATGTCCCTCTTTTCATTTCTGATTTTGTTGATTTGGATGGTGTCTCACTGCCTTTTAATTAGCTTGGCTAAGGGTTTGTCTATCTTGTTGATTTTCTCAAAGAACCAGTTCTTGGTTTCATTGATTCTTTGAATTGTTTTATTTGTTCCTAATTGATTGATTTCAGCCCTGAGTTTGATTATTTCCAGCTGTCTACTCCTTTTTGGTGTGTCTGCTTCTTCTTTTTCTAGGGTTTTTAACTGAGCCATTAGGTTGTTTGAATACGCTGTCTCAAATTTCTTCTTGAAGGCACTTAGTGCTGTGAACTTTCCTCTTAGCACTGCTTTCATTGTGTCTCACAAGTTTGGGTATGTTGTGTCTTCATTTTCATTGAGTTCTAGGAAGATTTTAATTTCTTTCTTTATTTCTTCCCTGACCCAGCTGTCTTTTAGTAGCAAGTTGTTCGGTTTCCATGTATGTGTAGGCTTTTTGCTATTTCTATTGTTATTGAGGTCCAGCTTTATTCCATGGTGATCAGACAGGATTCAAGGGATTATTTCAATCTTCTTGTATCTGTTGAGGCTTACTTTGTGACCAACTATGTGGTCTATTTTGGAAAAGGTTCCAAGAGGTGCTGAAAAGAAGGTAAATTCTTTTGTGTTTGGGTGTAAGGTTCTATAAATGTCTGTTAGGTCCATTTGGTTCATGAACTCTGTTAGAGTCATTGTTTCTTTGTTTAATTTCTGTTTTGTAGACCTGTCCTTTGTTGAGAGTGGGGTGTTGAAGTCTCCCACTATTAGTGTGTGGGGATCTATGTGTGGTTTAAGTTTTATCAATGTTTCTTTCACAAATGTGGGTTCCCTTGTATTTGGACATAGATGTTCCGGATTGTGATGTCTTCTTGGTGGAATTTTCCCTTGATGAGTATGAAGTGTCCTTCCCCATCTCTTTTGATTAATTTTGGTTGAAAGTCTATTTTATCAGATATTACAATGGCTACTCCTTCTTGCTTCTTGTGTCCATTTGCTTGAAAAGCCGTCTTCCATCCCTTTACCCTCAGGTAATGTGTATCTTTGTGACTTAGGTGGGTTTCTTGTATACAACAGATTGCTGCGTTTTGTTTATGCATCCATTCTGTTAGTCTGTGTCTTTTTATTGGAGAATTAAGTCCATTGATATTGAAAGAGATTAATGACCAGTGGCTGTTAAATGCTTTGACTTTGATGTTGTCTGTGGTTATATGGTTGTGTGCTTGGTTGTTTTTTGTTTAACTGTATTGTGGTTATTTATTTCCTGTGTTTTTACTTGGATGTAGATAGTTTTCTTGCGTTGTATTTTCCCTTCCAGTGTCTTCTGTAATGCTGGATTTGTTTGTAGGTATTGTTAAAATTTGTTTTTGTCATTGAATATCTTGTTTTCTCCATCTATGAGGACTGAGAGTTTTGCTGGGTATAGTAGCCTGGGCTCACATCTGTGTTCTCTTAGGTTCTGCATGATATCTGTCCAGGCCCTTCTGGCTTTCA
Organism: Meriones psammophilus; assembly: GCA_036365155.1. Classification (NCBI taxonomy): domain Eukaryota; kingdom Metazoa; phylum Chordata; class Mammalia; order Rodentia; family Muridae; genus Meriones; species Meriones psammophilus. The sequence continues at coordinate 43,166 of JAEOAE010003923.1, forward strand.
TAGTCTCTGTTGAAAAGTCAGGTGTGATTCTAATGGGTTTGCCATTATATGTTACTTGGCCTTTTTCTCTTGCAGCTTTTAGTATTTTTTTCTTTGTTCTGTATACTTACAGTTTTGATTATTATGGGTGGGAGGATTTTCTTTTCTTGTCTAATTTATTGGGTGTTCTGTAGGCCTCTTGTATTCTTATTGGCCTCTCCTTTAAGTTGGGGAAATTTTCTTCAATGATTTTGTTGAAGATATTTTCTGGGCCTTGGAGGAGGGAATCTTCTTTTTCCTCTATGCCTATTATTCTTAGGTTTTCTCTTTTTATGTTGTCTTGAAATTCTTAGATGGTCTGTGTCAGGAATTTTTTAGATTCAACATTTTCTTTGACAGATACATCTATTTCTTCCATTGTATCTTCCACACCTGAGATTCTTTCTTCCATTTCTTGTAGCCCATTGGTTTTGCTAACCTCTGTAGTTTCTGATTTCTTCTCTAAGTTCTTTCTCCACCATTTCTTCCATTTGTGTCTTTTTTTAATTTTTCCAATTCTATCTTCAGGTCTTGAGCTATTTTGTTGGTTTCTTTCACCTGTCTGACTGTATTTTCATGTTTTTCCGTCAATTCCTTCAGCTGTTTGTTTGAACAATCCACTGTTTCTTTTATTTCATTCAGTGATTTAATCATTTCTTCTCTAAAGGCCACATACTCTTTGGCTGCAGCTTCCTCCATTTCTCTTCGTATTTTATTTGTTTCCTCTGTTATCTTCTTCATGAGCATAGATGTTAGGTCATCTCCTTGAATTTCAATTATGCTGGTGTGTCTATGGCTATTTTCCCCTAGATAACTGGGTTCTGGAGATTTCATATTGCTCTGGCTTTTGTTGGTTGAACTTTTACGCTGTCCTCTTCCCTATCTTAGTTGTTTGAATTTAGTTTCTGTTTATTTCTGGACTGTTGAAGTGGAGAGAATCCCTTTGGCAGGAAGATGGTTTTTCCTCAAGGAAGTCTTCCCAGCTTTTTGGTTATAGTCCCTGGATGTCTGGTGTTTTTCAGGAGTTGCTACAGCTCACCTCACACATAGAGACCTGGGCGGTAACTGTTGTCCTGATTTGTCAAGAGGGCTCTCCTCTCATCTGGAGAAGTCCTGGAGACAGCTGTCCTCCTTCTGGGTTTCTTGCTGTAAATTTAGTGATTAGCTGCTGTAACCTGTGTGTCCTGTAGTTTGGTCAGTTTTGTTAGGGATAACTGGTTGCCCCTTGGAGCAATACCTGGGGGTTGATCTCAGGGTTCCCAGTCTTTTGTAGGTCTGAGGTTGTGGCTCTGTGCCCCAGATCCCAAGAGGTAATCTGTGGCAGGTGAGTACTGCTCTCCTGGTAACAGCAGGCTATCTGGGGCACAGCAATTCCCTGGTTTGGGCCAGTCTGTGGGACCTTTTCCGGGGATATACTGGGTTGCCTAAGACCCTCCCCTTTGCTTCGTTCCTTGTTCCTTGTGAGGGTTTCTCCAGACAGTGACTCTAAGACTCTGGTGTCTTGGGGCACACAGTTCTGTCTGTAAGGAGTAGTTGGTATAAAGCAGGCTTCTTGGCTGGCGGAGCGTGTGCCTGCCTGCTAGTTGGCAGGGGCTGGGTTCCCAATATCTCTGTGCTCCCTGCTTGGGCCCGGATCTGTGATGGCTGGGTGTACTTGCCTGTTTGTTACCTGCAGTCTGCTAGACTTTCCCCAGGCACAGCCTAGGTGACCCCAGCAGCATGTTTTTTTCCTCCCTTTTGGGGCCCTCTCTGGGCAGGGTTTCCCAGTCCCTGTTGCACTGGGGCACGCAGCTCCTCTGTACCAGTGAGCTTGGCGCACAGCTCTCAGCAAGGTGGGAGCTCAGTTGTGATGGTGAAGGGTACCCTTGGTCCGTGAGACCTTCCAGGGAAAGACTGGGTGACCCATGATCAGACTTGCAACTTTGCTTCCCCATGGGGTTTTCTTGCAACTGGGACTCCCAGTCTCAGGCACCCTTGTGCCCACTGATCAGCCTGGGAAAGTGATTGGGACAAACAGGCTTGTGGCTCCAGCCTGGAGACCCAAAGCCCATGTTACCTGGGATTTCTTCTGGGTTCTGGTTGGGCAGCTGAGAGTGGAACCAACAGATTCCCATGCCGTGGGAGCCTCCCCTCACCTGGGAAACAGGATCGCTGCAATTTTAGGGCCCAGAGTTCAGTCTCTTGGTCGCTGCATGGAGAGTGCCTCCCTGCTTCTCAGACACAGTGCTCTCCCGGAGCCGCCATCTTGTCTCCCCCCTTGAAATTACACTTTAAAGTAACTTATTACTGAAAAACAGTGATAAGTTTAACTAATATAATTGATAGCACTAAAAAGGCATGAATTTAAATGAGGTTAAAGTCATCTATGCATGTAGTGAAAATTCTTTCTTCCAGCCATTACATAACCAATGACTCATAATGAGAGTGTAGTTATTTGTTATCTGTAAAGTAATGAGTCAAAAATTCAATATTTCATATACATGTAATTGAAGTCAAAAGAAGAGCCAGAGAGAAGAGTGGAGGAACACAAGAAGATGTTGGGGAAATTTTAGGAGTGATCCTGTGAGTTGGCAGTGAATTTGTATACATGTATAAAATTATCAAATAAAGATGTCAAAAATCATCTCCATCCATGTGTTTAAAATATAAGCAGTGTATGAAGGATCTATGTTGAATTCCAAGACTTGTAATAAGAACAACAGAAAAAATGGCAGGTAAAAAATCCTAGAGTAAGTGTAGCTTAAAAGATATTTTCTAATTTGTCCATAGAAAGTATATACACACACACACACGTATACCTACATATATATAGAAATATATATACATATATGTATATGTGTTTGAAAGATTATTGCTGACAACTTGCAGGAGAATATGGAGAAAGAGAAATGAAGAACATGTCTCTTTGTGAACTAAAATGTCTTCATATTTAACACCTTGTTTACTCTAGTGCAATTTCAACAGTGACACTTTAGAAATTTGACTTTAAATGTATTTTAATAGCCATTAGCACTTATGAAGTTCAGAAACATGGTGATCCTTTTAGCTACACTATATCCTGGTATGACAGTAGGAAAGGTCTTCAGTGCTCTGCATTTTACATAATAGTTCAATTGCTGATCGACACTGACTCCAGTAGCGGAAAACAGAGCAATAAAATGAAAATTGAAAGAATAGACAATTAATTGTATGTCTCTCAGTATTTAATACTCAAAGACAGAACAGCTCAGTAGTATATGTGAGGTCATGGGTTCTACCATAAGTACTAAACACAGAAGTAGTCTCTCTTTCTCTCAATGTCTCTCTCACAAATTTTATAAAAGTGATTTGTGAACAGAAGTTACATGAAAATATATGTTTTTGCCTAGGAGATTCACTTGTATCTGAGGATAAGGAGACATGACTATGTACTTGAGCTTCAAAAGAAGGTGTGAGAATGTACAGTGAGAGAAAGGAAGAGCAGAGGGTAGACTTAAATAGGTCAAATGTCACCATACAGGTCAATATGAACAGTGAATGTAATTATTGATAACACTTTGGGTAACAATTGTTTATGTTAAAATTCTATGATTAGAAGTATTTATGAATAGACAAAATATTTTAACATATAAGCAATTATGGAAACACTACACGAACCTATATATAAGCTATAAAGACTGGGGAAAACACTTGAATTCTAGGAGGAATACTTGGATTACAAAATGTATATTGTTGGATCTAGCTGACTCAATTTCAGGCATTTAACAACAACAACAACTTCTCATTTTGGCATACCAATGCCTAAATTATCACTTTCTCTCCTCAACCCTCTTCTTATGTCTTCCTATTTCATTACTCTACAAACAGTCTCTCTTCTAGTCATGAGTCTAGAATGTTAATTTTCATTTTATATTCACATACATTGGCACAGCTTGGGATAACTCCAGTGAAGATTTGCAGGGAAAGAGTTTTCTTGTTGCCCTTCTTGGCTTCATCAATACATATGCTCAAATGCAATCAAAACTCACAATACAAAAAGATGAATTCTCTAGTAGAATATTTCAAGGTAATCATTGTTAACATCTTATCAATATCATCTTAGCTTAAATATAAGACTATCAGTTCAGTGGTGCATATTATTGGATTAGGAAATATTCAAAAATGTTTCAGAAAGAAGACATGGTCAGGTAACAGCACATTGACCTAGCAAGCAAAGCCAGTCTTCAGAAAGTTTGTCTACAAGAGATTGTCAGAAACCTGCTTGACTTCAAACCAGGAAGAAGCAGATGGGTTGAGAACACATGGTACAGTAACCTCTACTGAGTGGAGAAGACAGTTCACCACAATGAAGAGAACAGCATGCAGAATTTCCTCAAAATTAAACAAAAAATGCATCTTAACAGGAGACTTTAAACTAGTAGCCAGAAAACCTGTAATCAACAGCACATTTGGAGACAACTACCAAATACAATTGTAATAAAAGAAATGGTACTCAGAATGTCATACATCACTAAGGAATTAAAGTATGAAAATGATTGAAATACCTGTGGAGAACACAATACCATTGTTCTTTCTGCTCCACAGAACTGTAATGTAAACAGTGAAAAAAATTACACTCTTGAAGAATGCCAAATTGTTTTCAAACTTTTAAAAATTATTACTATTTAACACAGTTAATTGACTTTGTATCTAGGCTCTGCCCCATTTCTCATTTCCTCTCTGTGCAACCCTCCCTCCTTCTTTTCCCCCTATGACCCACCCCTAGTCCTCTGATAGGACAGGTCTTCCTCCCCTACTATCTGACCCTAGTGCATCAGGTCTCACCAGTCCAGGCTACCATTTTCTTCCTTTGTGGCCTGTCAAGCCTTTCCCACCCCCAACTAGGTGAATGTGATCGAAGAGCTGGTCTTCCTCATACAAATATTATAAGATAATTGCTATAGGTGAGCATGACTGTGTAGGTGGCATTCTCCACATGACTGGGTAGCTGTTAGTCCTGTTATTTCCTGGAAACCTATGTGTCAGGAAGTGAACTATCATGTGGATGCTGGTGGGGAAATCCAAGCCTTGATCATGACTATGTAACAAGAACTCAGTGACCATGGCTGTGCCAAAAATTTCTCCAAACTTTATTTCATATGTCTGAAAGGATAATTAAGGCTTACAGTGTCCCCTTAACTATTGAGGTAGTGTTCACATTGAAAGGTGTCATTACCCTGCTCAAATGTAGCCCATAGATTCAGTGTCCAAGTGGGTGTCTTAGTAAGGGGAGCAGGGACTTTCTCTGGCATCAACTTCATGGCAGGCTCTCTGATTACCTCTCTCTGTGGGTTGTAGCCTTGCCAGTCCACAGAGGAAGACAATGCAACCAGTCCTGAAGAGACCTGATAGGTTTGGTTAAAAAAAAGAGAAGTGACCCTCCCCTAACAGTGGAATAGGGGAGGGGCATAGAGAAGAAGAGAAAGAGAGGCGGGTTTAGGTGGAGATGGGGGAGGGGCCACAGTTGAGCTACATAATAAAAAATAATAACAACAACAAATAAAGAAAGGTGCCACTACACAAACCTCCTGTAAGGCAAGTGAACTTTGGTTAGAACACACTTAAACCTGGGAAAATACATTTTATCAAAAAAAAAATTGTTTTTTTATTCACATGAATTACCTAATTGACCATATAAGACATTAGTTCCTAGAAAACTAGTGCTTCATTTGGGTGGGGCATAACATCAATTCTCCTGTCAATAAATTCTCCGTTATTTTACTGTATCGCATAATACTCAAATTAAATGGATTAAAGATGAATGCACCACACTAACATTTGATAGAATGCAAATTATAGGTTGAATGGTTAGGACCTCAGTGACATTGGATATATTCATATTGCCTTATAATGATCAACATTAATTTTTTGATGAACATCTTTTTCTTATCTGGAGGATAGTCCTTTTCCAGTTCACTTCATGTTTCTACTATTAACTGCTCACCCACTCTATATTCTGCCTGAAACCATTCTGATCAGAAGGGTAGATTATACCCGTGGCCCCAACCTCATGTGTACATAGACAATACATATGATATCAGCAAATTAAAAGCTGACATAGCAGGAAACATCAAGGGAACCTACAGAGGAACAAGGAAACTCATAAGTGGGGGTTTCTTGTGATGAACTCTTTATGTGGAAGAGAAGTATAAATTCTGGTGTATGCTTGTGTAGAGAAGAAGGTTTACACCACACAATCCCTGTGATTCCAACTGTTGTTCTGAAGATATTCTCAGTATACCATGATCACATTTTCTCATGAAAGATCAGGATGAGACTTTGAAATTTACCTGCAGTGCACAAATCAACTGTGACTCTGTTGGTCTAATGACAGTGGACCTCGTCTGTTGACTATAGACACAAGTGATATTCTGCTGCACAGACATTCAAGACGTTGTGTAATCTAAGGGTTACTACTTTTATCTGTAGAATTACATACTCTATTTTTAGGAAATAATCATGGTACTGTAGCATGAATTTTTCAAATTCAATTATACTACACAAAATCACTGGAGAGAGATCAATTGGTTTATTTTCAAAACCCAGATAATACCTGGTCATTTTGGAGTGAAAAAAGTGGAGGTTGGTGTAAGCCCTGCTCCTATCACAACCCTATATAGCACAATGTCCTTGACTTCTACCTCAAGGATCTTGGGAAATCCTGATGAGCATCACTGACCAAAAGCTAAGGAACCTCCTTCCATGTAGGAATGTGTGTGGTGAAAAGTAGACAAACTCCTTCATCATACGAGCTGAAAAGTTGAGTTTGGAGCCTGAACATATAGAGACTAAAATAAATTCTTCTTTTGTAAATATTCTGATTAACTGATTTCTATATTGCCTGTAAGTATGTATTAAACTGAACCACAATTTCTACAGCCAGCTTTTTTTTGAACACTGGTCCAAGCAGTAGGTCTTATGGAAAAGTGCCACAAACAAATGTTCCCATAGGACACAATAGAGGAATCGACTTGGAAGCAGAGAGTTTTTTTTTTTTTTTTTTGTCTCAATTTGATCTGCATACTCATCAATCCATATGGTAATGTAAGGAGATACTACGTTGTATTTTGAAAATTACACTTTATTAATTTTGTATCCCCCCATAAGCCCCTCCCTCCTCCCCTTCCGATCCCACCCTCCCTCCCTTTTCAGCATGCATGCCCCTCACCAAGTCCACTGATAGGGGAGGTTCTCCTCTCCTTCTTTCTGATCTTAGTCTATCAGTTCTCATCAAAAGTGGCTGCATTGTCCTCTTCTGTGGCCTGGTAAGGCTGCTCCCCCCTTGGAGGGAGGTGATCAAAGAGCAGGCCAATCAGATTATTGAACATTTTCTTCCACCTAGAAAAAGAATCATGTATCTCTGTTAGTTTGCTTTTCATTGCATTTTGAATCGCTTGTCATAAGAGCCAGTTCTTCCTGCCCCAGAGCAGAGGAAGACTCCTCCATCTCTATGATCCAAGCACATACAGCTCATGCCATGGTAGACAGATCTCAACAAAGCCTGGATTGAAAGAAATTGGTGGGTACATATGTTTCAATGCTCGTAAATAGCCATAGACTGATTATTTTCTGATTGATGAGTGTTTAGGGAAAACTGTATTGTGGATTTTAAAGGCATAGCCTTTTTAAAAAGCCTGTGTTTCAATACCCTCTATTTAGCTGGGTATTAACATTTTCCTTTGTTTATTTCCACAATTTGCTTACATAGAAAATTAGTTAATTTTTATAATTATATTTAAATAAGTTTAATAATATTTTCAAAATAAATACTATAGAAATACCCTCCACTGCATTATTAATCACATTCTGTTGTCCTTCACACCATAGTAAGAAGTCATGTCAGCTCACTACCATTTCTGTTTCAGTGAACACAAGGTGTGTATCTCATGCAAGGAACACAAAGAGGATTCAGTTTTCCAAGAACCTTTTCAAGTGATTACAAACATGTCTTCCTTTGAAGCATTCTGATGTTATCAATAACATCTTGGAAAACAATACCTAGTTTTATGTTGAGGTCTTTGATCCACTTGGACTTCAGTTTTGTGCAGGGTGATAAGTATGGATCTATTTTCATTTTTCTACATGTAGACATCCAGTTGGACCAGCACCATTTGTTAAAGATGCTATCTTTTTTCCATTGTATATTTTTGGCGTCTTTGTCAAATAACAGGTATCCATAAGTGTGTGGGTTTATTTCTGGGTCTTCTGTTCGGTTCCATTGATCCACCATTCTGTTTTTTTTTTTTTTATTATTTTTTATTTTTAAAGGTTTTTTTTTTGAATTTTTCATCAATTACACTTTATTCATTCTGCATCCCCCCATAAGTCCCTCCCTCCTCCCCTCCCAATCCCACCCTCCCTCCTCCCTCTGCTTGCGTGCCACTCCCCAAGTCCACTAATAGGGGAGGTTCTCCTCTCCTTTCTGATCTTAGTCTGTCAGTTTACATCAAAAGTGGCTGTATTGTCCTCTACTGTGGCCTGGTCAGGCTGCTCCCCCCCAGAGGGAGGTGATCAAAGAGCAGGCCAATCAGATTATGTCAGAGGCAGTCCCTCTTCACATTACTATGTAACCCAATTGGACTCTGAACTGCCCTGGTCTACATCTGTGCAGGGGTTCTGGGTTATCTCCATGAATAGTCCTTGGTTGGAGTATGAGTCTCTGGGAAGTTCCCTGTGTTCAAATTTTCTTGTTCTGTTGCTCTCCTTGTGGAGACCCTGTCCTCTCCAGCTCTTAATTTTTCCCAGTTCTTACCTAAAATTCCATTCACTCTGCCCGACAGTTGCCCATCTGTTTTTATGCCAGTACCATGCAGTTTTTAAAACTGTTGCTCTATAGTACAACTTAAGATCAGGGATGGAGATACCTCCAGAAGATCTTTTATTGTAGAGGATTGTTTTAGCAATTCTGGGTTTCTTGTTATTCCATATGAAGTTGAGAATTTTTCTTTCCAGGTCTGTAAAGAATTGTGTTGGTAATTTGATGGGCATTGCATTGAATCTGTAGATTGCTTTTGGTAAGATGGCCATTTTTACTATGTTAATCCTACCAAGCCATGAGCATAGGAGATCTTTCCATCTTCTCATATCTTCTAGTTCTTTCTTCAGAGATTTGAATTTTTTTTCATACAAGTCTTTGACTTCCTTGGTTAGGGTTACTCCGAGGTTCCTTATGTCATTTGTGGCTATTGTGAAGGGTGTTGTTTCCGTAATTTCTTTCTCAGCCCTTTTGTCTTTTGTATACAGGAGGGCTACTGATTTTTTTGAGTTAATTTTGTATCCGGCCACTTTGCTGAAGGTGTTTATCAGCTGTAGGAGTTCCCTGGTAGAGTTTTTGGGGTCACTCACATATACTATCATATCATCTGCAAATAGTGATAATTTGACTTCTTCCTTTCCAATTTGAGCATATGTTTCATTCCTTCATTCTTTTTATATGAAGTTTATTCTTTGAGAATTTCCCACATATATGCAAGGTGCTCTGATTTTTTTGTCACCCTCTCAGTTCTATCTCTAAATAGCTTTTCTTCTCGCATATGTAAATATTTTTGTAATTTTTATGATGGACTGAGTAGTATCTAAGTCATTTGTTATGTGAACCTGGATATTTCACTCTCCATTGGATACTGTTAGCGAAAATGTGAATTCACAACTAAAGATCATTTCTCCCCCTCTCTCACATTCAGGAGAGTGTGTGTCACAAATATAAACCCTGGTTAAAATCAGAGGTGTAAGCTGGGCATGGTGGCAACTGCCTGTAACCCCATACCTTGGGGGTTGGGGAGAGGCAGGTAGATCTCTGTGAGTTGCTCTCTGAAGCAAATCCAGGACAGCCAAGGCGACAGAGGTCTTAAAAAAGTAACGACAACAACAAGAAAATCCTACATGTAAATATTTCTAAAGTCAATACATGTGAAGACTAACAAGATCCTATGGTGAAAGATTTCCCACCCCATGTTATATGACAGGCTATAATCAAAATGCAAACATATCATGTACCATTTGCTTCAAGACACACACACACAAGCACAGAGACACATACAAACATCCCATTTGTTTTTACATGCATTCTACTGTCATCTATTTGTGTATATATTTTTGTAAATGTATATAGATATGTGCATATATATGAAACAAAGTCCAGAAGAAATGCTTAAACCTGTAACTTTTTATTTCAATATTTCTCCTAAGAAAAATCAGTCTTGAAAATGGAAATAATTACAATTATCTTTTAAGTATTTGATGATCCTCTTTCCATAATATAAATTACAATTTCAAAATAGTTTTAAATGCATATGTAACAACTGAATGAATACAAATGTATAGTCTTTTAGAAAACTAACCAATTTACTTTCCTTTATTCTCAGAACTCATTGGTACAGGAGAAAACTTCCTGAACAGAACACCAACAGCACAGGCTCTAAGAGCAACAATCAATAAATGGGACCTCATGAAAATGAAAAGCTTCTGCAAAGCAAAGGACACTGTCATCAAAACAAAATGACTGCCTACAAATTGGGAAAGAATCATCACCAACCCTTTATCTGACAGAGGACTCATATCCAGTATATATAAAGAACTAAACAAGCTGAAAAGCAGCAAACTAAGTAATCCACTTAAAAAATGGGGAACAGAGCTAAACAGAGAATTCTCAACAGAGCAATATCGAATGGCAGATAAGCCTTTAAAGAAATGCTCAACCTCATTAGCCATTAGGGAAATGCAAATCAAAACAACCCTGAGATTTCACCTTACACCCATGAGAATGGCCAAGATCAAAAACTCAAGTGACAACACATGCTGGAGAGGTTGTGGAGAAAGGGGAACCCTTCTCCACTGCTGGTGGGAATGTAAAATTGTACAACCACTCTGGAAATCAATATGGCGCTTTCTCAGATAACTAGGAATAGCGATTCCCCAAGATCCAGCCATACCACTCCTGGGCATATATCCAAAAGAGGCTCAAGTACACAAAAAGGACATTTGCTCAACCATGTTTGTAGCAGCTTTATTTGTAATAGCCAGAAGCTGGAAACAACCCAGATGCCCCTCAACTGAAGAATGGATGCAGAAATTGTGGTACATCTATACAATGGAATACTACTCAGCAATGAAAAACAAGGAAATCATGAATTTTGCAGGTAAATGGTGGGACCTGGAAAGGATCATCCTGAGTGAGTTGTCCCAGAAGCAAAAAGACACCCATGGTATATACTCACTTATATAGACATACAACGTAGGAGAAACCCACCAAAATCTATGCATCTAAAGAAACCAAGCAAGAGAGAGGACCCTAACTAAAATCCCCACCTGAAAGGCAAAGAGGATGGACATCAGAAGAAGAAGAAATTGGAAACAACCTAGAAACCTGCTACAGAGGGCCTCTGAAAGCCAGAAGAAGAAATCCAGAAACAAACTAGGAACATACCACAGAGGGCCTCTGAAAGCCTCTGCCCTGCACACTATCAAAGCAGATGCTGAGCCTGATGGGCAACTGTAGGGAAGAGTGAATGGAATTTTATGTAAGAAGTGGGAAATAGTAAGAGCTGGAGAGGACAGGGTCCCCACAAGAAGAGCAACAGAACAAGAAAATTTGAACACAGGGAATTTTCCAGAGACTCATACTCCAACCAAGGACTATTCATGGAGATAACCTAGAACCCCTGCACATATGTAGCCTATGGCAGGTCAGTGTCCAAGTGGGTTACCTAGTAATGGGAAGAGAGACTGCCTCTGACATAATCTGATTGGCCTGCTCTTTGATCACCTCCCCCTGATGGGGGAGCAGCCCTACCAGGCCACAGAATAGGACAATGCAGCCACTTTTGATGTGAACTGATAGACTAAGATCAGAAAGGAGAGGAGAACCTCCCTTATCAGTGGACTTGGGGAGTGGCATGCATGCAGAAAAGGGAGGGAGGATGGGGTGGGGAGGGGAGGAGGGAGAGACTTATGGGGGATACAAAATCAATAATGTGTAATTAATAAAAAAAAAGAAATCCTAAAAAAAAAAAAACTCAAAATGTAGTTCACTAATTTCTCAACTACACTGTGTGGAATATGGTCAGTATTTTTTTTTTTTTTTTTTTACATTTCAAATGAGTTGATTACTATCTTTTATACATAAAATCTGAGGAATACCAACTGTGGACTGAAGGGGAGTGGAGGAGAAATGACATGAAAGACGGACAGATTGACAGACAGCTAGGTCATTCACTTATTTTAGGCCTACATTGGTCATACCCTAAGTTATCATTTTCTAGGTTGGTAGCTTAGAGTGACTGACCAGGGCTGAGAGGAAAATGTTCACAGTTGGTTGTGTCTACTGTATAAAAGAATGTTATCCTGCACTTTTTATTTTTCTCATGATTTTTGAAGTGGAACTTCACAAATATTCTCTGATTACCAGAAAGTTTGTCCCAAAAAACTGAATAAAAATGTATTGATGTCTATCCTACAATCCATTCATTGATGTACTTATTAGAATATCCTTAAATTATTTATTTGAGATCAGTAACAATTTCATACCTTTCCAAATAGTATGCAGGCACCTGGAGATTATATGTGATGTGCTCCAAGAAAACACCCCCAAGCTCATATGTGACGATACAGCCATGTACAAGGTGCAACCACAGAAGACTTGTGTAGCCTCTGCAGGATCACCAAGAATGACCTGCTTTGTTCCATCAGTTTTCCCTAATGAGTGCTGGGATAGTAACTGCTTTTCATCTCTTCACACTCTCATGGAAGTTATGAGCTCAGAGAACCATACATATCTGTCTCCTGCTGAGCAACAGTTATAATCAGGGACATCCCCCCCTCCGGGCTTCAACAATTTGTCTTTACAACAGGAAATGTTTTTCATATGTTGTTTTGAGAAAATTTCTTAGCCTAGTTTACAAACTTGCAACCCTCATAAATCAGCTTCAAAATTGCTAGAATTGCCATGTGCTACCACACCTGCCTCTATTTCACGTTTATGCTATACTTTTCCCAGATTCAAACTGCAGAAAAGCACCTTAAATAATTCATTATTCTCAGTTTGACTGAAAGATTTGTGAAAAGAGAGTGAAAAATGTGTACAGACGAAAGTCCAATAAACCTCTAGCCTGCTCAAAGCAGTATGGGACCCTGAGTAATTTCGAAGGTAAGAGAAATATTCCTCCCATAGAGAAAGCAGACAGGTTGGGTATCAGGTACCAAATGGACAATCCTGAAAACATATATACAATTTAATATTATATGAAGAAAATTATAGTTATGTAAAATATGTATCTTAAAACACACATATTTATCTCAATATACATATATGTATATAACAACAATTAAAAAAAGAAACCATGAGTTTTTTAAAAAGAACAAGGACTATTTTAAAAGGAGGGGGTTAAATAATGAAGTAATTCTAATATCAAAACAATAAACAAAATATTAAAAAAGTATTTATTTTTGTATATTAAGGCCTAATCAATTGTGTCCCGCATAGTTAAGCTGGCATGACACACATACTCACAGGTTAGTACACATAACCAGGACATCGTCAAACAAGGAAAGATATTGTTTCTTCTTTGACAGCCCCTTCTGATTTCCACAGGGCCTTGGCATAATAAGGTACAGTGTGGTCTTTCTGTGGTGAAATCCTCCCGGGTTTCCATGTATGAAAAATAAGGATTGTCCTCATACAGGTCTCCACCTTGGAGAACAGGCAATCATTGCATAAGTTATAAGACTAATTCATACTTATCTTTAGAGGTGCATGATGTTAAAACACAGGCTCCATGGCAGGATTCTGTTGAAATATAGGCAGATTTAAAATGAAACAGAAAAAACAACACTGCCAACAAATCTGCTCCCGGGAGTCTGCAGAGACTGATCATGAATGGAGAGTACTTAGAACTCCTGCTCAGCTGTAGCTGATAGGAAGCATAGTCTCCATGTGGGTGCATTTGTCATGAACTTGGTTGCCTGCACTTTGATCACGGAAGGCTGGCAATGTGGGCTTGCTGAAGAGGAAGAGGAAGAGGATCCAGGCATTCCTGGTGCGACTTGACAAGTAAGGATAAGATGGAATGAAAAGAGAACTCCCCCATTCAGTGGTCTAGCAGAAGATAGGGTGTAGAGATATGGAGGGTAAGACTAGGAGGAGTTTGGAGAGGGTACTACAATCAGGTTAAAGAAATGAATAAATGTATAAAAATAATAAAAAAAATCTGATTATCTGAAAAAAATAACAGAAAAGAAGAAGTACTTAGGAAAAGATGTATTGGGAACAGATTGAAGGAGTGGGCTTTTTTCAGAAGTTATTGCCTTGTGGGTGGTGGGGAAAGTTTGAAGAAGGGCAGACTGTGTGGTCTAGATCAATGGTTCTTAAACTTCCAAATGCTTTAATAATTTAATATAGATCCCTTATGCTGTGGTGACAACCAAACAAATGATTATTTCATTGCTACTTTATAACTGAAATTTAGTGTGTTACTGTTATGAATCCTAATGTAAATATCTCACACCTAGTAGATATCTGATATGCCAACCCCAAAGCAGTCAAGACCCATAAGTTCAGATCCACTGGTCAAAAGTTAGGAAAGGGTGGGGAACGTAATTCTATAAAAATTAAAATCAGTTTTTAAAATAAATGAGTAATATATATATATATATATATATATATATATATATATATATATATATATATATATATATATATATATATATATATATATATTAAAACAGTTGGGTTTACCAACACTTTTCATGGTTTAGAAAGTAAAGCAGGAAACATTGTAAGGTATCTTATGAGAGAGAAGAAGAAATAGTCACATAATAGAACAATTCACAAAAAAAGAAGGATTGATGTCAAACACCAAATGAAGGCCAAAATAGGTGACTCCTAACCACTGGCCAGTGGAGTAGTAATATGGATATCATTGTTCACTCTAACTGCAATCTTATGTGACAAACATTTGAAATATATATTTCTCCCCCTACATTAATCCCTAATATTTTTATCAAAGTTCAAATTGAAGAAGGCAGGACACAGATATCATTAACCCTGTGAACCTTAAATTCTAACAGATGTAAAAAGCATATGGGACTTTATGGAGAAATGTGCTTTACTGAAGTAGAGTCAGACAGGTCCACACATAGAAAAGTTAGAAAGCTTTGAGGAGTACAGAGGAAGACACATGCTGAGTAGTGTGGAGTAAAGTTTATATACTTACTCCTAGAGAAACTTAAGATTGTGTGTGAGGTACTCTGTAAATCTTGTAATTTTGTATGTAGTATTCTTTGGAAACATTACAATTATGTGCCGATCATATAAAAATAAAAATAAAAAAAAAAACATGTATGGGAATGCCAAAACTAAACTTGTGCAACAACTTTGGAAATCAATCTGGTGCTTTCTCAGAAAATTAGGAATGGTGTTTCCTCAAGATTCAGCTATACCACTCTAAGGCATATATCCAAAAGATGTATATAACAAGAACATTTGCTCAACCATATTTATTGCAGCTTTATTTGTAATACCCTGAAGTTGGAAACAACCCAGACGTCCCTCAGTTGAGCAATGGATACAGAAATTTTGGTACTTCTACATAATGGAATATTATTCAGCAATAAAAAAAAACAAGGAAATCATGAAATTTGCAGACAAGTGGTGGGAACTGGAGGGATCATCCAGAGTGAGGTGTCCCAGAGGCAGAAAGACACAGGAGTATATACTCGCTCATAAGTTGATACTAGATAAATATTATAAGATAAACATACTTAAAATCTGCACACCTAAAGAAACTAATTATGCAAGAGGACTCTGGCTAAAATGCTCAATCCCCCTTCAGAAAGGCAAAGAGGATGGACCTTAGAAGAGGGTGAAAACAGGGAACAGGGCAGGAGCCTACCATAAAGGCTCTTCCTTGCAGGGTATCAAAGCAGGTGTTGAGACTTATAGCCAAACTTTTACTGAGTGCAGGGAAACTTATGAAAGAAGTAGGAGATAGTAAGACCTGGAGTGGACAGGAGCTCCATAAGGAGAGCAACAGAACCAAAAAATCTGGACCCAGGGATCTTTTCTGAGACTGAAACTTCAGACAAGGACAATGTATGCAGATAACCTCTCAGAAGACAACTCTGCTTGACTCCAGTCTGCAAGCAGAGTGTCATAAGTAGTGTCAGGTGATGGTTCTCCCCCATGGAGTGGGTCTTGTGTTGGTCCAGGCACTGAATGGACCGTCCCTAAGTCTCTGTGATATCTGCTCTGTTTGACTAAATTATAATCCTTCAGAAATAACAGTCTTTCAAGATAAAATACATTTTAGCTTGCTCAGGGTAACTCTGTTTCCCAGAAAATTAGGATTTTGATCTTGTGCAAAGACTTTGATTGTAATTTGGATCATAGTAGAAAATAACTGACCTTACTACAGTTTTAGACTTGTAAAAGTCAGTACTTCAAAATGAATTAGTCCAATCAGTATACATCAATATAACCTGTGAAGTGCTTACTAAAGAACCTATTTGGCTTATAACCTCACCACAGATTTTTATGGTTAAATGACATGGCACAGATTTTTAAAGTACATTTCAATTTCCCCAAGAGAGCATTAGGCACCATAAAGATACTTATCTTCAGATTTGAAACACTAGTACAATATTTAAGGGTCTTTTTGTTTGAAAAGATATTATGTTACTCTGTACTCAAAAGAACAATGATAATATGCTTTTTATTATTAATAAGAATGCTTTTTTATTATTTTACATCCTAGTCATAGCTCTGTCCCTCCTCTCTATCTCCTCCTCTACATCCTCTTCCCCTGTGGCCACATAATTTAAAATTATTTATTTACTTTGTGAGTGAGTGTGTGTGTGTGTACTGTGGCGTGTACATGGGACCACATGCCTATGGTTATATGTACTGATCTATGAGAAGGAGCCAGGGGATAATGACAGTTGTTTAGCTCCATTAGTCTCAGTCTTAATCCCTTGAGATGGTCTCTAACTGAATATGCAGCTCACTGTATTTTGGCTATACAAGCTGTAGAGCAAGCCCCAGGAGTCCTTCTGTCTTCAGGGGTACACTTGTAGGCCTGGAAGCTGGGGTTACAGCTGTAGAGCCCAGTCACCTTTCTCTGTGTGAAAAGTTCATAACTTGGATCTTTCTGCTTGCACATCAAGTATTCTTACCTGAGTAACGTTTTGAACAGCCATAATTTTTACCTGATATTATCTTCACAGACTTTAGGAAACAATAATAATTTAACTTACAACCTCAATATACAATATTAATATATATGTCATATTTTAAATAAGAAAAGGTAACATATTCAATTCTAACAAATTGATATGAGTGAATGTATATTAATCAGTGGTGTATTCTCATAATATTTACTGAGAAGAACTTCAAATGGAAAAAATAATACCAACTTATTGATATTTATACACAGAATCTATGATACAATCTTCATCGGGAAGCCTATATGAATTGGTGAGGGCATCTGCAAGAAACATGTAAAAGTCAAAATATGAAATCCACCCAGAGATTTCACCTTACACCAGTCAGAATGGTTAACATCAAAAATTCAAGTGACAGTACCTGCTGGAGAGGATGTGGAGAAAGGGGAACCCTCCTACATTCCTGGTTGGAATGGAAACTTATACAACCACTTTGGAAATCAACCTGGCACTTTCTCAGACAATTAGAATTAGTGCTTGCTCAAGATCCAGCTATACTACCCCTAAGCATATATCCAAAATATACCCAAGTACTCAACAAGGACATTTGCTTGACCATATTCATAGCATCTCTATGACCATATTCATAGCCAGAACCTGGAAACAATCAAGATGTCCCTTAACAGAGGAATGGATATAGAAACTGTGGTACATTTACACAATGGAATACTATTCAGCAATTAAAAGCAAGGAAATGATGAAATCATGCAGGCAAATGGTGAGATCTAGAAAAGATCATCCTGAATGAGGTATACCAGAAGCAGAAAAGCACATGGCATATACTCACTTATAGGTGAATCTTAGACATATGATATAGGATAAACATAGTAAAATATGTTCAACTAAATAAGCTAAGCAAGAAAGAGGACCCTGAGTAATATGATCAATCCTCAATCAGAATGGCAAATGGGACAGACATCAGAAAAACGAATAAACAGGGAACAGGACAGGAGCCTACCACAGAGGGCCTCTGAAAGACTCTACCCAGTAGGGTATCAAAGCAGATGCTGAGGTTCTTAAGCGAACTTTGGGCAGAGTACAGGGAAGCTTATGAAAGAAGAGGGAGATAGAAAGACTTGGAGGGCACAAGAGCTCCATAAGGAGAACAACAGAACCAAAAAAATCTGGGCATTAGGTTCTCTTCTGAGGCTGATACTCCATCCAAGGACCATGCATGGAGATAACCTAGAACCCTTGTACAGTTGTAGCCCATGGTAGCTCAGTATCCAAGTGGGTTTCCTAGTAAGGGGAAGAGGGACTATCTCTGACATGAACTCAGTGGTTGGCTCTTTGATCACCTCCCCCTAAGGGGGGAGCAGCCTTACCAGGCCACAGAGGAAGACAATGCACCCAGTCCTCATGAGTCCTGATAGGCTAGGGTCAGAGGGAAAAGGAGGAGGACCACCCCTATCAGTGGACTTGGAGAGGGGTATGGGAGAATATGAAGGATGGAGGTTAGGATTTGAAGGTAATGAGGGAGGAGGCTACATCTAGGATACTAACTGAATAAACTGTAATTAAAAAACTAAAAATTAAATTAAAAAATGAAAGCCACTTTGGGAGTTAAAACAGTAAATGTGATTTTGTCTTAATAGTGTCTAAGAATAAAATAGGATGCACATGCAGAATGACTTTTTGAGAAACATGAGACTTCGGAATAACTAATCATGTACTGATATAATTGAAAAATTAAGGGATGTCTATTATTTATTTACATCACTGAGTATGAACAATAACAGCCAAATGCCTTTGTATTATGTTTAAAATATACATAGTTATTTTCAGATATATGTTTGATTTATAATGAAGTATTAACTGATGTTTTATAAGTTAAATGATAATAATTTTCTGCCTAATCAATAGGACAGTAGAAAGCAGAAGGTTTAATACATTGCACAGTGCAGTAGTAAAATTAGCAGCATTCACACAGAAACAGCAGAAGTGTGAGGAAATCTAGACATTTATTCCCTTATGAGAAATACAGCATGCATATCAGTCAACAATCCATATACATCCATAGAAATTTCTTCTATTTTCTACAATATAAGTTTCAAACCATAGTTTTATTTTATTAATAACATAAAATACTGGCACTGATAGAGAATTATTAATCATCTTGTATTTGATAAATCAAAAATAATTGAGTTCCTTTGTAAGTGTTTTATTGTTGTTGTTTGGGATAGAGTAAAAAAAAAAAATCACTATCACTGTTTTTATACAAAGATATTTGGTATGCAATTCTGGATCATGTTTTCCAAAAATATTTCATGATTTTTTTAAAATATGTAAGTGAAATTAAGCTTTCCCTTTAGTCAAACCACTCAGAAATGAAAAAAAAAAAAAAAAAAAAAAAAAATTAAAACAGCTGAGCATGTATATTATTTACTTTTATTTATTACTGCTGCTACCAAATGACTAACAATACAACTGAAGGAAAGAGTGTATCTTGTTTTAATCTCACAGTATGTGGGTTCAGTCTATTATGGCTTAGAACAAAGTTACAAAAATGTGAGATAATGATTGTATTGCACATGCATTAGGAAGCAGAAAAAGGAAAACAGGTGTTCAAAAGCCCTTCTCCTTTGTACTCATTCCAAGACCCAAGGCCATAGAGTACTGCTCTATGGGCTTAAAGTAGGTCTTCCTATCTTAGTCCAGTTTAGAGATTCCTTCGGATGCCACAGATGCTTCCTACTTGGTTTTGGTCCTATGTCCCTTACAGTCAGCATTAATCATAGTGGTTACTTTAGGCATACCATCTGCAAAGATAGAAACAGAAATGTTTGTCATAATTTTTGTATTCTGTCTTTTTTTATATTTATAACTTTAATTACAAAATATCAGATTGTTATTTTATTTTTTATTTTATTTTTTTACATTTTTTATTTAATTAATTACACTTTTTTTTTTTTTTTTTTTTTTTTTTTTTCAATGCAGTTTATTCAGGAACCTTGAACAATCCTCGGACCCAGGGAAAGCCAGCCCACAGCTTAAATAGCCTCTGGGTAGCCAACCCAGGCGTGCCACGTGGGCAATGCAGATAGGTCCACATACATGGAAGCAAGCCAGATCCTCAGCCTTAGCCAAATGTGGAATTGTTCATGACAGAGAGCACTCACCATCGGGAAGGTGGAAGGCGGAAACCAGCTCCATCTTTAAGGCATAGCATTCCGCAGCTCTCTACAGTTCCCCCTTTTTGTTTTAGACGCATCAGGCAAGAGTAGAGGTCTGATCTCTGATATTAGAAATAAATTGGGACTTTGTACGATGTTCATTTAGGTGTCATCCACCCAAAGACCAGTCTGATACCTTTTTCTCAGAGGCGGGACCTGGGGCATCAACCCGCATGCAATCAGACATGCTCTTCTCTGGGTCAAAGCGGCCAACCCTGAGTGCAGTGCTTAGCCTCGCATCCTGAGCGTAACATTTTAGCTTTTTATGGTAGCCAACCATGCTTGGGGAGAATGTCCTGCTTCAATGGCTGTAAAGGCCTGAATGATCATGGCTGCGTCACACTGTTGTGAGACTCTAATCTTGCATATATACCACAGGCAAACCAAGGAGACCAACACCAGATGGCCTGCTAATGCTCCCATGCCCGCCCATTCCTTCAGATGATTCATGGCTGCAGCAATCCATGATGATAATCCTGAGGCTAGTCCCTCGTCCACTCTGGTAGAATTTACTGTGACAATGGCCACTCTCAGCTGCTCCATCGTAGTATCGAATTCTCCAGTCCAATTACCTAAAATATAGCTTGACAATTGTTTAGACAGATTTGCAGCACAGGAAAAATTCTCATGTTATATGCTAGTGACTCAAAGTCCAGCATATTTTCATTGACAGCCAAGTTGAGCGATTTGCCATAGGGTATCAGTTTGCTCCTGCACGAGGTCATTCCTCTGATTGAACACCATCAAGCTTCCTTTTAGTTGAGCATTAATTCCTTTATGTACAACTAAGGCATGAGCTACATTGGCTAAATGATTGATCAGGGTCTGAGTAGTCTGCCCAGTATGACTCATGGCTAATGCCCAGGTGGTAGCTCCAACAGCCCCAATGAGATGGTAGTAACAATGGTGGCTGTAGTTCCAAGATCCTTTTCTGTCTGAAGAGAGTCATAGCGTGAGGGCATCAACGGGCACAGGCACCCAGTGAGGCATGAGAGTAACCAGGGCATACCTAAATTTACTAGCATTCCAGCATTGGGCAAAAAAAGCAAGTATCATTACCACAATAACTTGGCTCTATCTGGCTAATAATGAATAAAAATGGGGATATAGACAAACAGGTGTGGGCTTATAGGAAATAGGAAATATTATGAGAAGCCTTAACCCCTCGTTTGGAACATCCCGCCAGTTCTAGAACTAGCAGTGGTGGTGTCTGAGGTCTGAGTAGGTTAAGGAGACCATTGCCCCCCAGGGGCGAGTTGTGCTCCATGCCAATTGACTAACTCCCTGTTTTCCTCCCACTTTTTGAAAGTCATTTAAGGTTCTTAAATTATTTTCCCTTTTTAAAAATTTTTCATCAATTACACTTTATTCATTCTGCATCCCCCCATAAGCCCCTCCCTCCCCCCCTCCCAATCCCACCCACCCTCCTCCCTTTGCTAATTAATTACACTTTATTCATTTTGTATCTCTCCATAAGCCCCTCTCTCCTCCCCTCCTGATCCCACCCTCCCTCCCCTTTCTGCATGCATGCCACTCCCCAAGTTCACTGATAGGGGAGGTTCTCCTCTCATTTCTGATCTTAGTCTATCAGTTCACATCAAAAGTGACTGCATTGTCCTCTACTGTGGCCTGGTAAGGTCCCAGACTGAACTGGGGGATCCACAGGGGAGACTGGGATTCAAAGAGAAGGCCAATCAGATTATGTCAGAGGCAGTTCCTCTTCCCATTACTATGTAACCCACTTGGACACTGAACTGCCATGTGCTACATCTGTGCAGAGGTTCTAGGTTATCTCCATGAATAGTCCTTGGTTGGAGTCTTAAGAGCAGCACTGAGCTACCAGTGAGTTGGATCAGTAGGTAAAGTGCCTCCTGCCACAAAGAGCAACCTAAGTTTTGACACAAATTGATCTCTGAGCTCATTTGTGATGCATGTGTGCACCGATTTCAGAGGAACATACAAAAAAACATTTTAAAGTATAATATTTGTGACAATGTACACAGTGTTTATCTAGTGGAGAAAGCTGAATTTCCTCCCTCCAACAGTGGTCAATTGCAAATACTCTCTTCAAAGCCAAATAAAAGCTGGACCCAGGGGATACTGCAGAGACTGATACATCAGCCAAAGACCATGCATAGAGAGGACCTAGACCTTCTGCTAAGATGTACCCAATAGGCAGCTCAATCTCCATGTGGGTTCTCTAGTAAGAGGAGAAGAGACGGTCTCTGACATGAACTTGGTTGCCTGCTCCTTGTTCACTTCTCCCTGGTGGGGCCACCTAGCCAGCCCACAAAAGAAGAGGATCCAGGTAGTCCTGATGGGACTTGATTGGCTAGGGTAGACAGTAGGGGAGAAGGAGCCAGCCCAGAGTCACACTCTGCTGGGGTGCTCTGATCACTGTCCCAGACTGAACTGTGGGCCCCACAACACCAGACTGGGATTGCAGTTGAGAGAAAACCCCACAATACAGGAAGTGATCTGGACGGATCTTAGGTCACTCAGACAATCCCTGTAACAAGACCTGGGTCTGGCAGGCACCCAGGGACCAGCCTAAAGTGGAGTGCTTAACCGACAGCACAGAGTTCTCCTTGCTCGCCTGACTCACCATCCCAGACAGAACTGTGGGCACTAGGGCACAAGAGACTGAGTTTTTCTGTTGAGTGGAAGCCCACAGTGAGGAGAAGAGAAGTTCTGACCTTAGAGTACTCAGGTGACCCCCCCACCCTCAAAATAAAAAGTTCTCGGGAAAAGTCCCCAAGTTCCAGCAAGCTCCTAGACACCAGTCATCCAGTCGCCACCAAGGCAGGGCCAAGCACATGTGTCTGCTTGCTCTACTAGCCATCCCAGATGGACCTGCAGACCCCAAAACAGCACAGACTCGGAGAAAACATTGGTTCCACCCCTCAGGACACCCAGCTCCAGAAAAGTTTCTAGGTTCCCACAGGCCCAAAGCTCTGGCCTTTTACTGCACACATGAGTGCTGTGCTCACCTGCCACTGATGACAGGTAGGGTACTGGGGCACAACACTCCCACCTCAAACCTACAAAACTCTGAGAGCCATTGGAGCAGACCTCAGATACTGTTCCAACGTGCAACTAAAAGGGTCAAACTAACTTTGTAATCTATATGTCTTCTAAAGCCTAGAGTTTTGAGTTTTAGGTCCAGGTTAAGCTAAAGCCTCTTAGTACCTTTCCAGAGAATGGAGAAATGTGACCCTATCTGTGAGGACAGATATAAAAAGTGAGCAAGCAATGACCTTCACTCAGCAAAACGAACGACCAGACCCTTGTCTTCGAGATAGTGTTTCTTAACAACCAACCCAGAGGGCCTTAATCCTTCTTCTGTGTAGCTCCTGACCTCCAGCCAAAAGCCCACAGCCCTGATCTTCAAGGATGAGTTAACCACCCCCACCTTCAATTGCAGCTGCATCCACACTTGGGCAGGACTGGCCAAGCTTGAGCACCTAAGACTAACCAATTATCTTACTTTATAGCTTCTTCATCCAATCCTAAATTGTCAAGACTGAAAATACAAATTTCCCACACTTTGTCTTTTAAAAACCTAAGGCCTTTGTCTCAGGTGCCACTCTTTACTGACCAGTAGGGGTGACCCCATTGCGCAATGGTTAAAATAAAACCTCTTGCTTTTGCATCAAATTGTGGTCTGTGGGAATTCCTGGGAGGAAATCTTGAACTCCTGAGCTGCGAGACCCCAGGTCTGACACAACCAGTTATCTCTAGTTAGTCTGATGAAACCATGGGACTCCGTTGTGCTTCATGAGGGCTGCACCCAGGAGGTACAGCTTAACAGCAGCAGCTGCAGCTCACTGAATTCAGAGCATGACACCCAGCAGCAGGGCAGCCATCTTCAGGACTTCTCCTGATGAGAGTAGAGCCTTCCTGAACACCACTGTTACCACACAGGTCCAAATGCCTGAGGTGAATTGTGACAATTACTGAGATGCACCCGCATTCAGTTGATCATACTAAAAAAGCTGAGTCGATCTCCTTCAGAACTCTGCCAAAGGGATTCTCCCCACTGCAAGACTCCAGCAGGCACCAGAAATTAACAGACAACCCCTGAGACAGCCAGATGAGTAGAGGCCAGCATAAAAGCAGAACATCTATGCCCCAAATACAAGGGCACCCACATTTGTAAAAGAAACATTAATAAAACTTAAACCACATATAGATCACCACACATTAATAGTGGGATACTTCAACATTCCACTCTCAACAAAGGACAGCTTAACAAAACAGAAATTAAACAAAAACACAATAACTCGAGGGGGACAAGATGGCAGCACCAGAAGAATACTGCATCTGAGGAGCAGGACAACTTTTTCCATACAGGGTCCAAGAGACTGAACTCTGGGCCCTAAAACAGCAGAAATCATGTTTCCCAGGTGAGAGGAAACCCCCACAGCATGGAAATCAGTCGGGTCCACTCTCAGATCACCCAGCCAGAACTCAGAAGAGATCTCCAGTCACACAGGCACTAGGTCGCCAGACCAGAGCCACACACCTGGGTGTCCTGATCACCTTCCCAGGCTGAAAGGTGGACACAAAAAACACTGGAGACTGGAAGTCCCAGGTGTGAGAAAAACACACAGGGAATGAAGGAAACAGACAGGCCACGGGTCACTCAGTCTTTTCCTGGAAAAGGTCTTGCAGACAAGCAGGTGCAAGATGCCATCACTGTACTGGGCTCCAGGGGCGAGCACAGAGACTTGCTGCTTGACCAGCTAGCTCTTCAGCACAGACAGAGATGTGTGCCCCAGGGTAACAAAGTCTGGGAGTCCCTGTCAGGAGTTAACTCCCCAGGGAAGGAAGGAAACGGGGACCAGAATTATGTCATCCACTATATCCATGGAAAAGGTCCCACAGACCTGCAGGCAGGCACATGGCCAGCCCAGGGACCTGCTCTGCACCAACTATTCCTAAGACAGAACTGTGTGCCCCAGGGCACCAGACACTTGGAGTCTCAGTCAGGAGAAATCCACACAGAGAACAAAGCAAAGGGGAAGGACTTAGGCCACCCAGTATATCCCTGGAAAAGGTCCAGCAGACTGGCACAACCCAGGGACCTGCTGTGCACCAGCCAGTCTGCCGCCACCAGGAGAGTATTATTCACCTGCCACAGATTACAGCTTGGGCACTGGGACACAGAGCCCCAACCTCAGACCTACAGAAGCCCAGGATCCCTGAGATCAACCACCAGATATTGCTCCAAGGGGCAACAATTTATCCCAAACAAAACTGACGAAACCACGGACCACCCAGGTTACTGCAGCAGCTCACTAAGTTTACAGCAAGAACCCCAGAGGCAGGGCAGCTGTCTCCAGGACTTCTCCAGGTGAGAGGAGAGCCCTCTCAAATAACAAGGACTACAGTTAGCATTCACTCTATGCCTGGTTTGAGGTGTTGCAACTCCTGAAAAACACCGGCAATATAGTGACCATACCCAAAAACCTAAGGAACTTCCTCCAGGAACAAACATCTTCCTGCCAAGGGGATTCTCTCTACCACAGGATTCCAGGAACCACCAGAAACTAGCACCTAATACCTAAGATAGCCCAATGGGTAGAGGGCAGCATAAAAGCTCAACCAACAAAGAGAGAACAACATGGCATCTCCAGAACCCAGTTATCCAGGGACAGGGAGCCCTGGAAACCCCAGAATAATTAAAATTCAGGAAGATGACCTAACATACATTCTCATGAAGAGGATAACAGGGGAAACAAATAAAATATGTAAAGACCTAGAGTAAGATAAACTCAGATTACAGCCATACTTAAAGAAATAGTAAAAACAAACAGATTATGACCATCCATAAAGAAATAGAGGTGGATAAAGAAAAACAGATTATGACCACCCGAAAGAAATACAGAAAGTTGCAGCCAAACAGTTTGTGGCCTTTAGAGAGGAAATACTTAAATCACTGAAAGAAATAAAGGAAACAGAAGATTGTTCAAGCAAACAGCTGAAGGAATTGAAGAAAAAACAGGAAAATACACTCAGGTGAAAAAAAAAAAAAAAAAAGAAAAGGTTCAAGATCTGAAGACAGAATTGGAAAAGTTAAAGAAAACACAAATGGAGGAAACTGTGGAGAGAAAGAACTTAGGGAAGAAAACAGGAACTACAGAGGTAAGCATAACCAATAGACTACAAGAGATGGAATAAAGAATCTCAGGTGTTCAAGATACAATGGAAGAAATCAATATATCCATCAAAGAAAATAATAAATCTAAAAAATTCCTGACACAAACTGTCCAAGAAATTCAAGACAACATAAAAAGAAAAGACCTAAGAATAATGGGAATAGAGGAAAAAGAAGATTCCCTCCTCCAAGGCTCAGAAAATATTTTCAACAAAATCATTGAAGAAAATTTCTCCAACATAAAGGAGAGGACAATAAGAATACAATAGGCCTACAGAACACCCAATGAATTAGATCAGAAAAGAAAATCCTCCTGCTACATAATAATCAAAACAGTAAGTATACAGAACAAAGAAAAAATACTAAAAGCTACAAGGGAAAAAGGCCAAGAAACATATAATGGCAAACCCATCAGAATCACACCTGACTAATCAACAGAGACTATGAAAGCCAGAAGGGCCTGGACAGATATCATGCAGACCCTAAGAGAACACAGATGTCAGCCTAGGATACTGTACCCAGCAAAACTCTCAGTCCTCATAGACGGAGAAAACAAGATATTCAATGTCAAAAACAAATTTCAAGAATACCTACACACAAATCCAGCGTTACAGAAAACACTAGAAGGAAAAATACAACCCCATGAAACTAGTTACTTTCAAGAAAACACAGGAAATATTTAAACTCAATACAGTAACACAAAAAGCAACCAAGCACACAACCTTATGACCACAGCCAACCTCAAAATCAAAGGATCTAACATGCCCTGGTCACAAATCTCTATCAACATCAATAAACTCAATTCTCCAATAAAAAGACACAGACTAACAGAATGAATCTGTAAACAAGACCCAGAATCTGTTGCATACAAGAAACACACCTAAGTCACAAAGATAGACATTTTCTGAGGGTAAAAGGCTGGATGACAGCATTCTAAGCAAATGGAACCAAGAAGCAAGCAGGAGTAGCCATTCTAATATCTGATAAAATAGACTTTCAACCAAAATTAACAAAAAGAGATGGGGAAGGACATGCCATACTCATCAAGGAAAAATTCCACCAGGAAGACATCACAATCCTGGACATCTATGCCCTAAACACAAGGGCAGCCACCTTTGTAAAAGAAACATTAATAAAACTTAAACCACACATAGATCCCCAAACATTAATAGTGGGAGACTTCAACACTCCACTTTTAACAAAGGACCAGTC
Source organism: Meriones psammophilus (assembly GCA_036365155.1). NCBI lineage: Eukaryota > Metazoa > Chordata > Mammalia > Rodentia > Muridae > Meriones > Meriones psammophilus. Next base: position 70,961 of record JAEOAE010003923.1, read on the forward strand.
AACAAAACAGAAATTAAACAAGGAAACAATGTCTCTAACAGAGGTCATGAGTCAAATGGACCTAACTGACTTTTATAGACCTTGAGTGGGGAGCCTGTATACATTAAGACTAAAGTAAATACATTACCTGTGAGTTAGCATTGAACTGACCCATAATTTCAACAAAACAGAGTTTTTTGAACACAGGTCCAAGTTGTAGTCTTATGGAAAAGTCGCTGTAAAATTGCCCTTGAGGCATAACAGCTTTATAGATTTGTAAACACAGCTGTTGTCTGTCCCGACTATATCTATATTGTCGTCCATCCATAAGCAAGTGAGTGGAATCCTGTGTTTTATGTTAAACCTTTTCTTATGTCTAGAAAGAGAATCAAGTGTCTCTTTTAGTTTGCTCTTCATTGCAGTTGGAATTGCTCATAGTAAGACCCAATTCTTCCTACCCCAGAGCAGCAGAGGACTTATCACCTCTATGATTTTGGCACACAGAGCTCATGCCATGGTAGATGGACCACAGCAAAGCTTGTGTTGAACGAAATTACTGGGCTCACAGTTTTTGATGCTCTTAATTAGCTGTAGACTTGTCTGTTTGTGATTGATGAATGTCTAGAAGAACTGTACTATGGATTTTAAAGGTTTAGCAGCTTTAGAAAGCTGTGTACCCTGTATTTAGTTGAATACTAACCTTTTTGCTTTGTTTATTTTCAGATTTTCTATACCAAGAGAAATAGTTAAAAGTTTTATATTTTGATTAAAATTAAATTTAATAATCTTTTCCATATAAGTAATAAGGAAATATTGTCTGACTTAATAATATTCACATTCCATTGACCTTCTTCCTGTACAAGAAGTCATCTCAGCTTTCAACACTTGTTCCCTCAGTGAACACACCTTGTGCATCTCAAAAAGCTAACACAAAGAGGTTTGTTTTCCAATTTAAGAGATACAAATACATCTTCCTAGCAAACATTCTCCTGTTTTCAGTATGTTCTTGAAAACCATTGCCTTGGGAGCCTAAGTTTCATTCTTTCACTCTTTGTATGTGATATTTGTGTTTTGACAATTTCACATGCAATGTGTTTTTTTTTTTTTTTTTTTTTTTTTTTTTGTCACTCTCTCCATTCTATCTCTTGACAGCTCTCTTTCCTGAGACTCATAGCCAGATTTTGGGCAGAGTTAAAGGAATGTTATGAAAGAAGAGGGAGATAGAAAGACCTGGAGGTGACACAAAGTATATAAACTTTAGTGAATAAATAGACAAATAAAATTAAAAAAAAAGAAAACTGACCATTATAGTTTTTAAATTTGACTAACACATTTGCAAAAATAAAGTGAAAATGTTTATAGAGGAAAAAACCTGTACTAAGCAAAAACTCTTTTCAAAGAGTAACAATGAGAAATTTTGAAATTAAGAAAAAAGCTCCTCCCTTAGGAAGAGCAGAACAATTGGCGATCTTGTACCAAATGGCCACTCCTGAAAACATATATACAAATAACATTATACTAGATTACATGAAATGTATACAACTTTATATATATATGTGTATATATATATAATACATTATAATTATCTCATTAAAATTACATGAAAGGTATACAACTTTATATATATATATATATATATATATAATACATTATAATTATCTCATTAAAATATATATTCTTTCAAACACACACATATATATATATTAATACATATATGTATGTAACAACAATTGCTAAAGCAAGAAACCATGTCTTCAAAAAAGAACAAGTTAATATATGAGAACCTGAAATAGTTAAAAATGGCAGAAAATAATGAAGTAATTATAACATCAAAAACATTTAATGAATAAAAAAACATTTATTTTTTTCATAATAAGGCAAAATCAAAGTGTAGTCTCTAGAGTGAGGCAGGCATGACGCACATGCTCATGGGTTAGTAGACACAACTAAAACATCATTGAACAAGGAGAAATGTCATTTTATTTATTTATTTTTTTCTTTTCCACCCTCTTCTGATTTCTATGAGGCCTTGGCATAACAAGATTCGATGTGTTTCTTTCCTGGCAAACTCTGCAAGGATTTCCATAAGGGGATAATAAGTGTGGAGAGCCGGGGTTTGGTCACCATGGCGCTGGCTTCCACCCTCAAAACTGGTAAACAAGTCCTAGAGCACATGACCGTTCGGCAATAGCACGCCAAGTCACAAGCCCAGCCCGGGGTGTCATATGGGGTGATGGGTGAGCAGCCAATCAGGGAATGATACGTCATCTCACACCACTCTGGTGTTTATATAAGGGCTTATATAAACAGCGCCACTTGGGGGCTTGGGGTCTTCCTCCTTTCATCGTTTGACTGTAATAAAGCTTGCTGCAGAAGGATCCTGTTGTCCGCGTGTGTTCTTGCTGGCGAGCCGATTATGCGGGTTGCAACATCTGGTGCCGAAACCCGGGACGCCAGGAGCCTGCCATTGCGGGTGCCAAGAAGACCCCCTGTTCTCGGGGAGGATTCCGAACTGCAACATCGAGGTAAGTTCTGAGAGGTATGTTTAGTCTTGATTTATCTCATCTTTTACCTCAGCTAGCAGGAGCCCTTATTGCTTTCCCTGTTGTGACTGTTGCCCTCGTCCTTTTTCTTTTGGTTTTGTACAAGCTTGAGGGCGATCTCGAAAGGAAAGAGATTAACAGAAAGCTAAGAGCAGGTACTAGATCACTGTGGCTTTTGGTTAAATCTTGCTTGGAAAATGAAAACTGTCGTTCCTCTATTAAGGCTGGTCAGGAAGTGTTGGAGGAGATACAAGACAGCATGTCAGAAACAGAACGGGATAAAAGGTTAAGAGCTCTTACAAAAAAGGAAAAGGATGTCTCTAAAGATGTCCCTAAGGATAAAGACCCTTCCACGGACGGCAAAGCCGTGGGAGCGAAAGGCAAGGGAAAGGACGCCCTGGGAGAGAAACATGATAAGGAGAAGAAAAAATCTCTATCTGACAAAAGAACTAGAGGCTTTAAACTTTGGCAATTCTGAGTCGGAGGAGTTAAGTCCCTCCGAAAAAAGTCAGATTTAGAGGACCATTATAGTTTTGAGGAAGATTCTCCACCACCAAAATGAAATTCAGCCACTACTGAGAAACAGGAAGCATGGCAAATGATCAGTAGCAGCTCCTTTAAATATTAAGATGAGTTGATTCCTATCTTTTAAAATAAACTGTACTGCCCTTCTAGCCTTCTTTTCAACAAGAGTTAGGATAAATTTTACACAGATTTTCCAGACTGATAGTCAGCAGCTGTGTCACACACCTGTTTTACTACCCCTAGTCAAAGAACCAGACAATCAGTCTTCATTTCTAGGCTAGATGAAAATTTTACAATCATGCAGTTGAGAGGCTGGGAAATGCAATGACCCCAAATGATTGTGTCTATAATGCACAGAAGAACACTCTCCTGGAATCCTCATTATTCTGGGAGTTTTCTGATTAATTTTTCTTATTATTCATGATGCGTGAATGGTTCCAACAGTTTCCCCTGATTAGTGTAGGGATAGTATCTGCTTCTCAGGACTTCACTGTAATTTGGAAATTTGAGCTCAGAGAAACATATGTATGTGGCCTCTGTTCAGCGACAGACAAATTACAATTGGGGACTTTCGACCAGATTTCTTCTGCAATCTGTCTTTAACAAAAAAAAGCAATTTGGGAAAAAATATTTTGTTTTGAAAAATTATCCAGGGTCCTCCAACAATTCCCAAAATTTGTGGCCAGAATCAGTTTCAAAACTGTGCCATTTGTTGAGCATGTAGGCCACAAGGAAATCCTTTTCAAGTTTGAAGGATGTCTTTACTGAGATTCAAATAGTAGAATAGTATCTTAATATAATTCAGGTTTTTAAATTTGTTTAACACATTTGAAAAAAAAATAAAGTGAAAATGTGTATAGATCTTTCAAAAAACCTGTACTAAGCTGAAAACTCTTTTCAAAGAGTAACAATGAGAAATTTTGAAATTAAGAAAAAAAGCTCCTCCCTTAGGAAGATAACAGAACAATTGATGATCTTGTACCAAATGGCCACTCCTGAAAAAAATATATACAAATAACATTATACTAGATTACATGAAAGGTATGCCCTGTATATATATTTATATATTTATATATATATTGTTCTATATATCAACATTATAATTATCTCATTAAAATATATATTCTTTCAAACACACACAGCAAGCCATATTTTAATACATATATCCATGCTAACAACAATTGTTAAAACAAGAAACCATGTCTTCAAAAAGAACAATCTAATATTTATGAGAACCTGAAATAGTTAAAAATGGCACGGGAAAATAATGAAGTAATTATAACATCAAAAACATTTAATGAAATAAAAAACAAATCTTTTTTTTCATAATAACAGCAAAATCAAAGTGTAGGTTCTCCAATGAGGCAGGCAATGAGGCACATGCTCACCAGGGTTAGTTGACTTTCTGGCTAAAACATCATTGAACAGGAGAGATGTCATTTTATTTATTTATTTATTTTTCTTTTCCTTTCTGTGAGGCCTTGGCATAACAAGATTCGATGTGTTTCTTTCCTGGAAAACTCTGCAAGGATTTCCATAAGGGGATAATAAGTGTGAGAGAGCTGGGGTTTGGTCACCATGGCACTGGCCCCTCAAAGCAAGTCCAATCATGGGGATGAAAAGTCAGCTCACACCATGGGTGATGGGTGATGGGCAGCCAATCAGGGAATGATACGTCATCTCACACCACTCTGGTGCGAGCAGGGCTTATATAAACAGCGCCACTTCGGGGCTCAGGGTCTTCCTCCTTTCATCGCTTGACTGTAATAAAGCTTGCTGCAGAAGGATCCTGTTGTCCACGTGTGTTCTTGCTGGCGAGACAATTACACGGGTCGCAACAAATAAGGATTTTCCTTGTAGAGGTCTCCACCTAGGAGAACAGGTATTCAGTGCATAACTAGTTTGTACTACATTGCCAAGGGTACATGGTATTAAAATACAGGCACAATTCCCAAGGAAGAATTCTGTTGAGCTAGAGGAAGACTAACTCTTATTCATTTTAATTTTAATTTTTATTAATTACAATTTATTTACTTTATACCCCCTCCCCCGGTAGCTCCCTCCCTCATTCCCTCACATTCCCACCCTCCTTTCCCCTTCTCCACCCATGTCCTTCCTCAAGTCCACTGATAGGGGAGGTACTCTTCTCTTCCTTCTGATCCTAGTCTATCATTTCTCATCAGGAGTGGCTGCAATGTCTTTCTCTGTGGCCTGGAGAGGCTGCTCTCCACTCAGGGGAAGGTGAGGGAAGAGAGGAAGATTTAAAATGTAACAGAAACAAAGAAGTCACTTCCCAGGGAACCTATTGTGAAGGAATTGAAGAAGTAGCCTTTTTTTCAGAAGTTATTTTCTTGAGGGACATGAGAAATGTTGGTATGGCCTAAATCAATGTGGTTCTTAAACTTCCAAATGTTTCAACATTTTAAAACATTTCCTCATGTTGTGGTGACACCCAACCAAAAACTGATTTCATTGCTATTTTTAAATGTAATTTCATTATTGTTATGAATCATAATGTAAATACCTGATATTTATATAACTGATACAACTGATACAACACCCTCAAAGTGATTCAGGCTCCACATGTTGTGAACCAGTGAACTTGGAAGATAGTTCTTGTCCAGCAAGAGAAGCCATTTTCCATGCTTCTGGCAAAGGGACATATGGCTCTCCATTGACCTGTTGCTCTATAAGATTATTAACTCCCAGGTTGGCCTCCACATTAACTGAAACATAAACAAAAGTAGTTGTTACTCTTTGGGTGGATGACACCTAAATGAACATTGGTACAAAGTCCCAATTTATTTCTAATATCAGAGATCAGACCTCTACTCTTGACTGATGCGTCTAAAACAAAAAGGGGGAACTGTAGAGAGCTGCATAATGCCGCACCTTAAAGATGGAGCTGGTTTCCGCCTTCCACCTTCCCGATGGTGAGTGCTCTCTGTCACAAACAACTCCACATTTGGCTAAGGCTGAGGATCTGGCTTGCTTCCATGTATGTGGACCTATCTGCATTGCCCACGTGGCAAGCTGGGGTTGGCTATCCAGAGGCTATTTAAGCTGTGGGCTGGCTTTACCCAGGGTCAGATGATTGTTCAATGTTCCTAAATAAACTGCATTGAAAAAAAAAAAAAAAAAAAAAGTAGTTGTTACACATCATAAATCCCCACCTAAATTCCTGTCTCTCCCCAAACATGCCTATCTCCTTCTACACTATGCTATCTTGCAAAATGTTCTTGAAGCTCTCTAGTTTTTTTTTTTATTTTATTTTATATTTTTTCTTTGCTAATTATACTTTATTTACTTTGTATTCCCCCTGTGGTTCCCTCCCTCCTCCTGTCCCAATCCCACCCTTTCTCCACCCTCTGCATGCATCCCCCTCCCCAAGTCCACCTATAGGGGAGGTCTTCTTTTCCTTCCTTCTGATCCTAGTCAATTAAGTCTCATCAAGAGTGGCTGCAGTGTCTTCTTCTGTGGCCTGGTAATGCTGCTTCCCACTCAGGGGGAGGTAATTAAAGAGCAGGCCAATCAGTTCATGTCAGAGACAGTCTCTGTTCCTATTACAATGGAAGCCACTTGGATACTGAACTGCCATGGGCTACATCTGTGCAGGGGTCTTAGGTTATCTCCATGCATAATCCTTGGTTGGAATAGCAGTCTCAGGAAAGACCCCTGTGCTCAGATTTTTTGGTTCTGTTGCTCTCCTTGTAGAATTCCTGTCCTCTCCATATCTTACTGTTTCCCACTTCTTTCCTAAGATTCCCTGCACTCTGCCCAATGGTTGCCCATAAGTCTCAGCATCTGCATTGATAGTCTGCAGGACAGAGCTTTTCAGAGCTCTTTTGTGTCAGGCTCCTGACTTGTTCCCTCTTTTCTCCTTCTTCTGATGTCCAGCCTCTTTGCCTTTCTGTATAGGAATTGAGCATTGTAGCAAGAGTACTCCCTCTTGATTGGTTTCTTTATGTGTAAAGATTTTAGTAGGTTTATCCTATATTATATGTTTATATGAGTGAACATATACCGTGTGCATCTTTCTGCTTCTAGGATAGCTCACTCAGGATGATCTCTTCGAGATCCCACCATTTACCTCCAAATTTCATGATTTCCTTGTTTTTTTTTTTTTTTTTTATTTTTCTGAGTAATATTCCATTGTGTAGATATACCACAATTTGTGCATCCATTCCTCCACTGAGGGGCATCTGGGCTGTTTCCAGCTTCTGGCTGTTACAAATAAGGCTGCTACAAACATGTTTAAGGAAATGTCCTTATTGTGTACTTGAGAACCTTTTGGATATATGCCTAGGAGTGGTATAGCTGGATCTCAAGGAAGCACTATTCCTAGTTGTCTGAGAAAGTGCCAGATTGATTTCCAGAGTGGCTGTACAAGTTTACATTCCCACCAGCAGTGGAAGAGTGTTCCCCTTTTCCACAACCTCTCCAGCATGTGTTGTCTCTTGAGTTTTTGATCTCAAGCATTTTGATGGGTGTAAGGTGAAATCTTAGGGTTGTTTTGATTTGCATTTCCCTGATGGCTAATGAGGTTGAGCATTTCTTTAAGTGTTTCTCTGCCATTCGATATTCCTCTGCAGAGAATTCTCTGTTTAGCTCTGTACCCCATTGTTTAATTGGATTACTTGATTTTTTTGATATTTAACTCCTTTATTTCTTTATATATACTGGATATTAGCTGTCTGTCTGATATAGGGTGGGTAAAGATCCTTTCCCAATCTGTAGGCTTTTGTTTTGTTTTGAGAACAGTGTCCTTTGCTTTACAGAAGCTTTTCAGTTTCATGAGGTCTCATTTATTGATTGTTGCTCTTAGAGCCTGTGATGTAGGTGTTCTGTTCAGGAAGTTGTCTCCTATGCCAATGAGTTCAAGGCTGTTCCCCAGTTTTCTTCTAAGCAGTTTAGTGTGTCTGGTTTTATGTTGCAGTCTTTGATCCACTTGGTCTTTAGTTTCCTGCAGGGTGATAAGTATGGACCTATTTTCATTTCTCTACATGTAGACATCCAGGTACATCAGCACTATTTGTTGAAGATGCTGTCTTTTTTCCATTGAATGGATTTGGCATCTTTGTCAAAGATCAGGTGTCCATAAATGTGTGGATTTATGTCAGGGTCTTCTATTTGATTCCATTGATCCACCAGTCTGTTTTTATGCCAGTACCATGCAGTTTTTAGTATTGTTGCTCTATAGTACAGCTTGAGATCAGGGATGGAGATACCTCCTGAAGATCTTTTATTGTAGATAATTATTTTAGCAATTCTGGGTTTCCTTTTGTTCCAAATGAAGGTGAGAATTTTTTTTTTTCGAGTTCTGTAAAAAATTGTGTTGGTAATTTGATGGGAATGGCATTGAATCTGTAAATTGATATTTGTAATATGGCCATTTTTACTATATTAATCCTGCCAAGCCATGAGTATGGGAGATCTTTCTATTTGCTGATATCTTATTCTAATTCTTTCTTCAGAGACTGAGAATTTTTTTCATACAAGTTTTTGACTTGCTTGGTTAGGGTTACACCTAGGTACTTTATGTCATTTGTGGCTATTTGTGAATGGTGTTGTTTTCCTAATTTGTTTTTTGGCCATTTTGTCTTTTGTATACAGGAGGGCTACTGATTTTTTTTTATGCAGTTTATTCAGGAACATTGAACAATCATCTGACCCTGGGGAAAGCCAGCCCACTTTAAATAGCCTCTGGGTAGCCAACCTCAGCATGCCACGTGGGCAATGCAGATAGGTCCACATACATGGAAGCAAGCCAGATCCTCAGCCTTAGCCAAATGTGGAGTTGTTTGTGGCAGAGAGCACTCACCATCGGGAAGGTGGAAGGCGGAAACCAGCTCCATTTTTCAGGCGCGGCATTACCCAGCTCTCTACAGTTCCCCCTTTTTGTTTTAGACGCATCAAGCAAGAGTAGAGGTCTGATCTCTGATATTAGAAATAAATTGGGACTTTGTACTGATGTTCATTTAGGTGTCATCCACCCAAAGAGCATCAGACCCATCTGATACCTTTTTCTCAGAGGCGGGACCTGGGGCATCAATGCAAGATTAGAGTCTCACAACAGCGTAATGCAGCCATGACCATTCAGGCCTTTACAGCCATTGAAGCAAGACAGTCTCCCCAAGCATGGTTGGCTACCATAAAAAGCCAAAATGTTACGCTCAGGATGCAAGGCTAAGCACTGCACTCAGGGCCAGTCGCTTTGGACCCAGAGAAGAGCATGTCTGATTACTGAATTTTTTTTGAGTTAATTTTGTATCCAGGAACTTTGCTGAAGATGTTAATCAGCTGTAGAAGTTCCCTGGTAGAATTTTTGGGGTCACTCAGGTAAAGTATCATATCATCTGCAAACAGAGATAATTTGAGTTCTTCCTTTCCAAATTGTATCCCCTTGATCTTCAATTGTCTTATTGTTCTACTAAGGACTTCAAGAACAATGAAGAAGAGATATTAAGAGAGTGGACAGCCTTGCCTTGTCTCTGATTTAAGTGGGAATGATTTATGTCTCTCTTCATTGAGTTTGATATTGGCTATAGGCTTACTGTATATTGCCTTTACTATGTTCAGGTATGTGTCTTGTATCCACGATCTCTCCAATACTTTAAACATGAATAGATGTTGGATTTTGTCAAATGACTTTTCACCATCTAAGGAAATGATCATGTGGTTTTTCTCCTTCAGTTGGTTTATGTGGTAGATCATATTGATGGATTTCCATATATTGAACCTCCCCTGTATGCCAGGGATGAAGCATACTTGCTCATAAGTGGATGGTATCTTTGATGTGTTCTTGGATTCGGTTTTCAAGTATTTTGTTGAATATTTTTGCATCAATGTTCATAAGTGAGATTGGCCTATAATTCTCTTTCTTTGTTAGGTCTTTGTGAGGTTTAGGTACCAAGGTGACTATGGCTTCATAGAATGAATGAGTTTGGTAGTGTCCTTCTGTTTCTATTTTGTGGAATAGTTTGAAGAGTATTGGTGTTAGCTCTTCTTTGAAGATCCTGTAGAATTCTGCACTGGAGCATCTGACCCTGGGCTTTTTTGGCATGGTAGACTTTTGATGACAGCTTCTATTTCCTTAGGAGATATAGGACTATTTAATTGATTTACCTGGTCCTGATTCAGCTTTGGTAATTTGAATCCATCAAGAAAATTGTCCATTTCATTTAGATTTTCAAATTTTGTGGCATATAGACTTTGAAAGTAAGACCTCATTATTGTTTGGATTTCTTCAGTGTCTGCGGTTATGTCCTCCTTTTCATTTCTATTTTGTTAATTTGGATAGTTTCTATCTGCCTTTTAGTTAGCTTGGCTAAGGGTTTGTCTATCTTGATTATTTCAAAGAAACAGCTCTTGGTTTCATTGATTCTTTGAATTGTTTTATTTGTTTCTGATTGATTGATTTCAGCCCTGAGTCTAATTATTTCCAGCTGTCTACTTCTCTTTCATGTGTCTGCTTTTTTTTTTCTTGGGCTTTTAAGTTAGACATTAAGTTGCTTGCATGAAATGTTTCCAATTTCTTCTTGAAGGCACTTAGTGCTATGAACTTTCTTCTTAGCACTGCTTTCATTGTGTCCCCTAAGTTTGGGAATGTTGTGCCTTAATTTCTATTGAATTCTAGGAAGTCTTTAATTTCTTTCTTTATTTCTTCTCTGACCCAGCTGTCATTTAATAGCAAGTTGTTCATTTTCCATGTGTGTGTAGGCCTTTTGCTATTTTTGTCATTGAGATCCAGTTTTAATCCATGGTGATCAGATAGGATACAAGGGATTATTTTAATCTTCTTGTATCTGTTGAGGCTTGCTTTGTGAATTAATATATGGTCTATTTTGGAGACAGTTCCATGAGGTGCTGAGAAGAAGGTAAATTCTTTTGAGTTTGGGTGTAAGGTTCTGTAGATGTCCGGGAGGTTTATTTGATTCTTGACCTCTGTCAGAGTTATTTTTTCTTTGTTTAATTTCTGTTTTGTTGACCAGTCCTTTGTTGATAGTGGGGTGTTGAAGTCTCCAACTATTAATGTGGGTGTGTCTATGTGTGGTTTAAGTTTTATTAACGTTTATTATACAAGAGTGAGTGCCCTTGCATTTGAGGCATAGATGTTCAGGATTGTGATATCTTCCTGGTGGATTTTTCCCTTGATGAGTATGAAGTGTCCTTCCCCATCTCTTTTCATTAATTTTGGTAGAAAGTCTATTTTATCAGATATTAGAATGGCTACTCCTGCGTGTTTCTTGGTTCAATTTGCTTGGAAAGCTGTCTTCCAACACTTTACCATCAGGTAATGTCTATCTTTGTGACTTAGGTGTGTTTCTTGTATGCAAGAGATTGCTGAGTTTTGTTTAGTCATCCATTCTTCTAGTCTGTGTCTTTTTATTGGAGAGTTGAGCCCACTGATGTTGAGAGAGATTAGTGACCAGTGGCTGTTAGATCCTTTGACTTTGATGTTGGCAGCGATCATTATGTTGTGTACTTGGATGCTTTTTTTGTTTTAAGGTAGTGTGGTTAATTATTTCCTGTGTTTTCTTGGAAGTAGGTAGTTTTCTTGGGTTCTATTATCCCTTCTAGTGTCTTTTTTAACACTGGATTTGTGTGTAGGTATTGTTGAAATTTGTTTTTGTCATTGAATATCTTGTTTTCTCTGTCTATGAAGACTGAGAGTTTTATGGGGTATAGTAGCCTGGGCTGACATCTGTGTTCTCTTAGGGTCTGCATGATATCTGTCCAGGCCCTTCTGGCTTTCATATTCTCTGTTGAAAAGTCAGGTGTGATTCTAAGGGATTTGCCATTAATTATATGTTACTTGGCCTTTTTCTCTTGCAGCTTTTAGTATTTTTTTCTTTGTTCCATATACATACTCTTTTGATTATTATGTAGCAGGAGGATTTTTTTTGGTCTAATTTATTGGGTGTTCTGTATGCCTCTTATATTCTTATTGGCCTCTCAATTAAGAGGCTTTCAGAGGCCCTCTGTGGCAGGTTCCTAGGTTGTTTCCTCTTTTCTTCTTCTGATGTCCATCCTCTTTGCCTTTCAGGATGGGGATTGAGCATTTTAGTTAGGGTCCTCTCTTTTGCTTAGTTTGTTTAGATGTACCGATTTTAGTGGGTTTATCCTTTGTTGTATGTTTATATGAGTGAGTATATGCCATGTGTGTCTTTTTGCTTCTGGGACAACTCACTCAGGATGATCCTTTCCAGATCCCACCATTTACCTGCAAATTTCATGATTTCCTTATTTTTCATTGCTTAGTAATACTCCATTATATAGATGTACCACAATTTCTGACAGATACATCTATTTCTTCCATTGTATCTTCCACACCTGAGATTCTTTCTTCCATCTCTTGTAGTCTATTGGTTATGCTAAGCTTTGTAGTTCCTGTTTTCTTCATAAGTTCTTTCTCTCCACAATTTCCTCCTTTTTTGTTTTCTTTAATTTTTCCAATTCTATCTTCAGATCTTGAGCCAGTTTTTTTTTTTATTTCCTTCACCTGACTGACTGTATTTTCCTGTTTTTTCATCAATTCTTTCAGCTGTTTGTTTGAATAAACTTGTTTCTTTTATTTCATTCATTGACTGAAGCATTTCCTCTCCAAATGCCACAAACTGTTTGGCTGCCACTTCCTGTATTTCTTTATGGATGGCCATATTCTGCTTGAGTTTGTCTTCCTCTAGGTCTTTACATATTATATTTGTTTCCTCTGTTATCATCTTCATGAGCATAGTTGTTAGGTCATCTTCTTGGATTTCACTTATGCTGGGGTGTCCAGGGCTTCTTGCCCCTGGATAACTGGGTTCTGGAGATGCCACATTGCTCTGTCTTTTTTTGGTTGAGCTTTTATGCTGGCCTCTACTCATTGGGCTATCTTAGGTGTTTGTGGTTAGTTTCTGTGTTTCCTGGGGATCTTTTGGTGGAGAGATTCCCCTTGGCAGAAAGATGGTTTTTCCTGAAGGAAGTCTCAGCTTTTCGGGTATAGTCACTGGATGGCTGGCGTTTTTCAGGACTTGCCACTGCTCACCTCAGGGATAGAGACCTGAGTGGTAACTGTGTTCCTTGTGTGTCAAGAGGGTTCTCTTGCCCAGGGAAGTCCTGAAGACAGCTGCCCTGCTTCTGGTTTTCTTGCTGTAAATTTAATGATCTGGGGCTCTGACCTTTGTGTCTTGTGGTTTGGTCAGTTTGTTATGGATAACTAGTTGCCCCTTAGAGCAGTATCTGGGGATTGATCTCGGGATTCCAGGCTTTTGTAGGTTTGAGGTTGGGACTCTGTGTCCTAGTACCCAAGCGGTAATCTGTGGTGGGTGTGTACTGCTCTCTTGGTAACAAGAGGCTATCTGGTGCACAGCAGTTTCCTGGGTTGGGCCTGTCTGTGGGACCTATTCCAGGGATATACTGGGTGGCCTAAGTCTGTCCTCTTTGCTTAGTTCCCTGTGAGGATTTCTCCCAACAGTGACTCCCAGTCTCTGTTGCCCTGGGGCACACAGTTGGAGAGCTGGCGTGCAGCAACTGTCTGTGCCTGCTGCTGGAGCCCAGATCAGTGATGGCAGCTCGTACCCGCAGGTCTGTGAGAATTTTTCAAGGAAAAGACAGGGTGACCCAAGTCAGAACCGTTTCTTTCCTTCCCTTTGGAGTTCTCTCATGACAGGGACTCCCAGTCTGTGGTGATTTTGTGCCCATTGATCAGCCTGGGAAGGTGATCAGGACATGCAGGCATGTGTCTCTGTTCTGGGGACCTAGTGCCTGCTGCACCTGGGATCTCTTCCTGGTTCTGGCGCGGGGACCTGAGAGTGGACCCGACTGATTCAAATGCTGTGGGGGTTTCCTCTCACCTGGGAAACAACATGGTTGTTGTTTTAGGGCCCAGAATTCAGTCTCTTGAAGGCTGTACAGGAAATATTGTCCTACTCCTCAGATGCCCTTTTCTTCTGGTGCTGCCATCTAGTCTGTGTCTTTTATTTGGAGAATTGAGTTTATTGATGTTGAGGGAGATTAATGATCAATGGCTGTTAGATCCTTTGATATTGATGTTGGCCATGGTAGTGTGTTTGTGTGTTTGGCTAATTTTTGTTTTGCTGTAGTAAGGTTATTTATTTCCTGTGTTTTCTTGAAAGTAGTTAGTTTTCCTGGGATGTATTTTTACTTCTAGTATCTTCTATAACGCTGGATTTGTGTGTAGGTATTGTTGAAGTTGGTTTTTGCAGTTGAATATTTTGTTTTCTCCGTCTATGAGGACTGAGAGTTTTGCTGGGTACAGTATCCTAGGCTGACATCTGTGTTCTCTTAGGGTCTGCATGATATCTGTCCAGACTCTTCTGGCTTTCATAGTTTCTGTTGAGAAGTCAGGTGTGATTCTGATGGGTTTGCCATTATATGTTACTTGGCCTTTTTCTCTTGCAGCTTTTAGTATTTTTCTTTGTTCTGTATACTTACTGTTTTGATTATTATGTAGCAGGAGGATTTTATTTTCTGGTCTAATTTATTAGGTGTTCTGTAGGCCTCTAGTATTCTTATAGGTCTCCCCTTTAATTTGGGGAAATTTTCTCCAATGATTTTGTTGAAAATATTTTCTGGGCCTTGGAGGAGGGAATCTTCTTTTTCCTCTATTCCTATTATTCTTAGGTTTTGTCTTTTTATGTTGTCTTGGATTTCTTCGATGGTTTGTGTAAGGAAATATTTAGATTTATTATTTTCTTTAATGGATACATCGATTTCTTCCATTGTATCTTCCCTACCTGAGATTCTTTCTTCAATCTCTTGTAGTCTATTGGTTATGCTTACCTCTGTAGTTCCTGTTTTCTTTCCTTGGTTCTCCCTCTCCATGATTTTCTCCATTTGTGTTTTCTTAATTCTTTCAATTCTATCTTCATATTTTGAATGATTTTGTTGGTTTCCTTCACCAATCTGACTGTATTTTCCTTCACTTCCTTTTTTTTTGTTTGAACATTTTTTTTTTTTTTTAAATTTCTTTTAGTGATTTAACCATTTTCCCTCTTAACCCCACAAACTGTTTGGCTGCATCTTCCTGTTTTTCTTTACAGATGACCACAATCTGTTTTATTACGTCTTCCTCTAATTCTTTATGCATTTTATTTGCTTCCTCCATTAACCTCTTCATAAGCATAGCTGTAAGGTCATCTTCTTGAATTTCACTTATGCTAGGGTGTCCAGGACTACTTGCCCCTGGATAACTGGGTTCTGGGGATGCCATATTGCTTTGCCTTTTGGTGGTTGTGTTTTTTGCTGGCCTCTACCATTCTCTCTGTCTCATGTGTTGTCTGTTAATTTCTGGTGCCTGCTGGGTCCTGGGGTGGGGAGAATCCACTTGGTGGGGTTCTGAAGGGAGGTAGGCAAGATGGCAGCATTGGGATGACTCTTGTTTTGACCAGCAGCACAGGAGGTTTGGCACAGTGACCGGCAGTCAGAACTCGTGGCCATAAACCATAAGCGATTGTGTTTCCCAGATGAGAGGATACCCCATGGTAGGGGATTTAATCAGCTTTAACTCACCTAGCTAAACCGTGGAAGAGATCCCAGTTCTGCCAGGTGCTTGGTTGCCAGCCCAGAGCCACACACCAGCGTGCTCTGATCACTGTCCCAGACTGAACTGTGGGCACCACAACACCAGAGCCTGAGATTTCCAGTTGAGAGATAACCCCACGGTGCAGGGAACAACTGAGACCAACCTTAGGTCACCCAGACATCCCCTGGAAAAGACTTGGGGTTCCACAGGTGCCCAGGAGCCAGCCCAGAGCAATACCTGGTGACCCAGGCACTGGCACAGAGTCCTGCCTATGTGACTGATAAGTGGCCCCAGATAGAACTGTGGGCCCTTGGGCACCAAAGACTGATTTTCTCTGTTGGTTGCAAACCCACAGGGAGGGGAATGGCTGTTCTGATCTCAGAGCACTCAGCCGATACCACCACTCCAAAAAGGTCTCAGGAAAAGTTACCCAGTTTCAGCAGATGCCCAGGCACCCAATCCCCAGAAAGGCAGAAAGGCAGAGCCATGTAAGTCTGTGCCTACAGGTTCTACTCACCATCACAGACAGAAAGGCTGTCCCCAATGCAAAGACTGGGTGTCCCTTTCAGGAGGAAACCCCACAGCGGGGGGATCATCAGGTCCAACGCTCAGGACACCCAGCTCCAAAAGACTTTCTGGATTCATGCAGACTCTATGCTCTAGCCTTCTACTACAGGTAGGAGCTGTGCTCACCTGCCATTATTGAGTACCGCTAGGGCACTGAGGCACACAGCTGCATCCTCAGACCTACAAAAGCCAGAGAAACATTACAGCAGCTCTCAGATACTGTGCCAAGGATCAACCAGTTATTCCTAGCTACACAGACAAAACTGTGGGAATCCCTGGTTCTTCAAGAGGGCTGCACCAAACAATTACACCTTAAGAGCAACAGCTGCTTCTCACTAAATTCAGAGCAAGAAACCCAGCAGTAGGGCATCCATCACAAGGAACTCTCCTGAAGAGAGGAGAGCCTTCCTGAACACCACAGTTACCATACAGGTCCATACACCTGGAGTGAACTGTGACAAGTCCTGAGAAGCACCACCATTCAGTTGACCATACCCAAAAAGCAGAGGAGAACTTCTCTACTTCTTTATAAAGGCACAGTTCCTTTCCCTGCTGCACCTATATCTATTTTAATCTCCTGATGTTCTCCCTTCTCTCATTGACAACTTTGGAAACATCCTGTTTTTTTCCCTGATAAGTTCTGAACTCTTAATTTTGCTTGTATGAATAATATTGCAAAATATTTTTATTTTTTAAATAGTTTATTCACTTTGTATCCCAGCTGTAGCTTCCTCCCTCATTCCAACCATAATCCCAAATTCCTTTCTAATAGAATCTGTGTTATTCTATCTGTGTTAATCTGAGAAATAGGTTCAAAAAACCACAATAACAACTTGCTGAAAATTTGAGAGCTCTTAGATATTTGGGTTGAAATCTGACAGGTTTCAAACAAAGCTTGTGTCAGAGAGGGTAAAATGATTAGATGGAGCAGAAAATAATCCTCTCTCATAACTTGGACAGATATATTTTGAAGCTTTCCAGACAACATTCTCACATATAGCTTAGAGTATACCTCTCCTGACATGATACCTTTTGATAACATGCATAGCTTCCCATGAAGCCACTCTTGAGTTAAGAGTTAGTTCACATGATCTGGAGGAATCAAGACAGGACAATTCCTGTAACCATTTAGTCTATCATGAGAATCATAATAGTCATGTAAAAAATAACTTTACAGTGGAGCCTAGAAGGAGGAAGCTTTCAACAGGTGCAAATGTAGCTTTTTTTCTCCTGGCACTAAACACCAAAGATGGCTACAGAGGCTTGTAGACAAACCACTGAAGCCTGAAGTTTCTGGGTAGTCACAGTTGACAGACCACTGTGATGTCATCACTGTAATGCTCATGATGTAACTGACAAACTGACACATGCATTTCCTTTTCTTTCATACTTTGACTTTCAAGAGTATTATAGGATTATTTTTGACCACATATTTGTAAGGAATAACAGATTTTTACACCCATGTATGTATAATAGATACGTGATATATATGATAGGTGATAGACAGATATAGACAGAAATTAGAACGATAGATAAAAAACTATAATAATATATGTGCAACAAGTAGCAGAATACAAGTGTAAAACACTGTGAAATTTATATTCATTTTCAGAGTGCCTTGATTCTTATTTCTTTAACCTAGGAACATTCCCGTTTAAAATGGCAACTTGCAGGAATCATGAACACTGTGAACCTTAGAGTCTACTAGATGCCAAATCACAACATTCATTAAAGATGAATGTGCTTTACTGAGATAGAGTCAGAGACCTTCATGTACAGAGAAGTCAGACTGCCACGGAGGACACATGCTTGTTAAAATATAGTCCAGCTTATATATTATATATATAGAGAGAGACACAAAAATTTGTCACTGAAATAACCTGTGAGATACTTTTTATTAAATATTTAGTATAAATTGAACAAATAATAATCATGGACAGATCATTTAAACTTAGAATGCCAATGTCTTTAAAATGATGGCATTTTAGTGATATAAATTAATTGTATCATTTAAAAACTGTGTTCTTTCACTTATATGTGTAATTGTACAGTGGTAATTCAGAAAACAGACTCTCAAACTGTAAAGATTTTCATAATGGAATTCTGCTGAATTATCCTGATTTCAAATGACTGATAAATTGGAGTATGTAATTAAAAGCAAATGAGAAAGAATTCTATGTGTTAACATGCCATAAATAAATATATTATTTTGTTAGTGAACCTAAATAAATGTAAAGAAATTTGTAAGGTTGTTATAGCAGTTTAAACTTGTTGGGTCCCAGGAGGTACATATATTCAGAAATGCAAGTTAATGCCTTCTCAGGATGGTGTAAGAAGGATTTTGATTGTTTAGACACACACACACACACACAAAAAACAAACAAACAAAAAAAAAAAACACAAAAAAAGAACACATCCACTCAGGAGACAGTTTCCTGAACCAATCACCAACAGCACAGGCTCAAAGATCAACAATTAATAAGTGGAATCTTATGAAACAATAAATATTCTATAAAACAAAGGACATTGTAAACAGAACAATATGACAGCCTATAGACTGGGAAAAGATCTTCACCCACACATATCTGACAGACAGCTCATATCCAGAATATATATAAAGAATTCAAGAAATTAAACACCAACAAACCAAGTAATCCAATTAAATAATGGAGTACAGAGATAAACAGAGGTTTCTCACCAGAGGATATTTGAAGGGCAGGGAAACAAATAAATGTTCAAAGTTTTTAGTCATCAGAGAAATGCAAACAAACAAACAAACAAACCTGAGATTTCACCTTACACCCATCAGAATGGGTAAGATCAAAAACACAGGTGGTAATACATGTGGAGAACCATTATCCATTGCTGGCAGGAATGTTAACTTGGACTACCAATTTAGGAATCCATTTGGTGCTTTCTCAGAAAATTAGGAATAGTGCTACCTCAAGATCCAGCTATACAACTCCTAGGCATATATCTATGTGTAAGATGCTCCAGCATAGAACAAGGATATTTGCTCAACTATGTCCATAGCAGCATTATTCCTAATAGCCAGAATCTGTAAACAACCTAAAGGTCCCTCACTCAAGGAATGGATAAAGAAATTGTGGTACATTTATACCAGGAAATGATGAAATTTTTAGGCAAATGTTGGGAACTATAAAAGAACATCCTGAGTGAGGTATTCCGGAAGCAGAAAAACACACATGGTATGTACTCGCTTATAAGTGGGTATTCATCCTATAATATAGGATACATATAGTAAAATCTATAGTCTCAAAGAAGCTAAACAACAAAGAGGATCCTTGGGAATATGCCTATCCTCATTCAGAAGGGCAAACAGAATAGGCATCAGAAATGCTAGAAGACACGGAACAGAGCAGGAAACTTTACAAATGGTCTCTGAAAGAATTTACCCAGCATGGTATGGAAGCAGATGCTGAGTCTCATGGCCAAATATTGGGCAGGGTGCCAGAAATTTTATTGGAGAATGGGGAGAGAGAAAGACATTAAGGAAACAGAACTTCCAAAAGGAGACCAACAGAGTAGAAAAATCTGGGCCCTGCAGAGAAAAATCTGGGAACTGCAGAGACTGATGCTCCAACCTAGTACCATGCATGGTCAGAAATAAACCATAGACAGCTCAGTCTCATCTGCATTCCCTAGTAAAAGGAGCATGGGCATTCTCTGACATGGACTCATTAGCCTGCTCTTTTATTACCTACTCCTGGGGATTAGAGGAGAAGTCTTGCCAGGCCACAGAGGAAGAAAGTGAAGCCAATCCTGATGAGACCTGATAGACTAGGTTCAGGTAGTAGGGGAGGAGGACCTCCCCTATCAGGGGACTAGGGGCGGGCCATAAGGATTAAGGAGAAAGGATGGTAAGAGAGGGAGCTGAGGGAGCAGGCTACACCCTGAATACAAAGTGAATAAATAATAAATAAAAATGAAATTGTGACATAATTTCATCCAGCTAACAGAGTCATTTCCCTTGCCTAGACAAAATGGGCTTATGGCTCTCCATTACCTGTAGTTCCTATCACGTTATCAAAAGCCAGGTTGGCATCCAGGTTCTCTCAAGAGGAAGTAAGTGGGAAACATTGAAGAAGCCCTGATCTCTGCTGTGCATGGTTAAGGGTGTCTTTGTTTGGGGAGGGGAGAGCTATGACTCACAACAATATAATATTGGGTGTGGTTAACCTGATGTGTGTATGTGCTTATTTGAAACCTTTTTAAACAACAAAAAAAAAAAAAAAGAAAAAAAAAAAACAACATAAGAATAAAATAAAAACAGCCCCCAAAACTATGAATTTTCCATTTTATTTATTTATCTATCTATTTATTTAATGACTTTACAGCCTGAACCCTTCCCCCTCCCTCCTCTTCTTTCAGTTATACCCTCACCCTCCTCCTTTTCTCCTTCTCCTCAGAATATATTAAGTCCAGAAGGTTTACCAACTTATCTTGGCACTTTAAGTTGCAGCAGGACTAAGAATATACTTTCTCACAGAGGCCAGACAGGGGAGCCCAGCTAGGGAAAAGGGATCCTCAGACAAGCAACAGAGTCAGAGACAGCCACTCATTGTTAGGGGACCCACGTGATGACCAAGCTGCACATGTGCTCCATATGTGAAGGGAGCCTAGGTCAGCCCGTGCATGCTCTTGGTTGGGGGTTCAGTCTCTGGGAGATTCCATGGGCCCAGAGTAGTTTACTCTGTAGGATTTCTTGTGGAGTCCTGCCCCCCTCTGGCTCCCACTTTCCTCTCACTGTGCCCCCAAACTCCCTGAACTAGGTCATTGTTTGACCTGAGTTTCTTCATCTTTTTCCATTGGCTGCTAGACACAGCCTCTCAACTGACTGTTATGCTAGGCTCCTGTCTGCAAATCTCTATTTTGTAACAGAAAAATGCTACTGATAAGTAACTGTGGTATATATTGTCCTGCCAAGACTAGGGCAGAAATTTGTTCAATTATTGAATGTAGATTATTTTTATGTAATATATTCTGATTATGGTTTCTCCTCCCCCTACTATTCCTAGTTTTTAATCACCTCACTTTTCATCCTGATGATCCACACCCTTCCTGTCTCTGGTTAACAAACAAACAAACAAACAAACAGATGGACAGACAGACAAGCAGACAAACAAATATTGTATTCATTTATATGTGGATGTTAGCCATTTAGTCATTAATAACAAATCTACTATTCTGCAGGTGGTGGTGAATGCATTTAATTTCAGAACTCAGGGAGGCAGAGGCAAGGAGTGCATTCAAGGCCAATCTGGTCTACAAAGAGTCCAAGACAGCCAAAACTACACAGAGAAACCCCGTCTTAAAAAAAAAACAAACAAACAAAAACAAACAAAAAAAAAAAAAAAAAAAAACAAGAGAGACAGAGAGACAGACACACACCCACACACACACACACACACACACACACACACACACACACACACACACACACACACACACACACACACAGAGCTACAATTATTATAACCACAGAAGTTAGATAGAGAGCAAAAAGAATGGTTCTCTCTAGGAGGGGAAAATAGATTAGATTTGTGAATGGGGAATATGCACTGAAACTGGAAAGTCAGATAGGGAGTTGGAAGGAAGAGGAAGACAAGAGACAGAATAAAGGGAAGGATAGCTAAAAGCAAGAGACATTTGAGGGGTCTTATGGAAACTGAATGCAGCAGAAATATCCTATGTAATATGTACATATGTGAAGGCAACTTACATAAAGTCAGCAAGTAGCAGAGAGAGAGTGTGAAATTGACATCTCTCATCACCCAATGGAGCTTCAGTAGTAAGAAATGGGTATTTCTAATTGAGTTATTGACCATGGGAGTCACATGGGAACTCCCAAATACTACAGGGTTTGCAAAGGTTACAGGTTGCTCTCCACAAACTAACAGTAAGACACTATTGCTGAAGACAACAAGTATACAACTCATTGAACTAATTGGAAGGTACTCCTCATGCAACCAAAGGATAAAGGTAAGCATAGACCTTACAGTCTATTTTTCAGGTGTCCTGCCTGAAAAATATGCTGGACAATGACACAAATCTTGTGGGACAAAACAGCCAATATCTGACCTAAGGAGCCTTCCTTGAGATGGAGCCCACAGCCAGCTCTGCTATGATGACTGAGTAGTGTAGACAGATATGTTAGGGAACCAAATCTTACTGTTCTGCAAAAGGAACATAGCAATAAAGTGACTCCAAGGCATTCTGCTCTACTCATAGATCCATGTCTTTGTCAACCGTCATCCAAGAAGCTTCTCTCTGCAGCAGATGTGAATAAATATAGAGACTCACAGCCATAAGTTCTGCAGAGTGAGGGACCGTGGCAAATGCATCACTAGTGGGATATCTATCAGCTCCCTCTCCTCAGAGCTCAGGGAATTCTGAGGAAGAGGAGGCAGAAGGCGTGTAAAAGCCAGAGGGAATGGAGGACAGCAGGAATTAAGGCCTTCTAGACACAGCAGGGCTGGTGCACACGTGATCTCACAGAGGCTGTAGGAGCATGCCCAGGTTTGCACCAGATGGCGTCTTAGATCTTAAAGGAGAAGTAGACAGCCAATGCAGAGGTGATCTTTAATTGATAGCCACTTGCAAGTGTAAAACGTTTTGTACAAGAAAGTCTCACTGGGGCAACAAATCACTTTTAGGGGGAGGCCCCATGCCCAGAAGTAAATGGCCAACACAAAAGTAATTCAATGGCAATTCGGGAAATTATTTGTGTAATAATAGTAAATCAAGGTGTTTTTTTATTTTTAATTTTTAAAATTTATTTATTTATTATTTCTTACAATTTTTTCACTTTGTATCCTGGCTGTGTCCCCCTCCCTGATCTCCTCCCAATCCTGCCGTCCCTCCCTCTTTACCCCCTATTCCCCTCTCCTAGTCCTCTCATAGTGGTGGTTCTTGCCTTCACTCTGACCCTAGCCTGTCAGGTCTCATCAGACTGGCTGCATTGTTTTCCTCTGTGGCCTGACAAGGCTGCACCCTGCCCACCATGGGGAGATGATTAGAGAGCCAGCTACTGAGCCCCTGGCAGGGAAAGCCCCTGCTCACCTTAGTAGGGAACTTACTTGGAGACTGGGTTACATTTGAACAGGAGTTTTAGGTCCTCTATATGCATGGTCCTTGTTTGAGACATCAGTCTCTGTAGGACTCTCTGGGCCCAGGGTCTTTTGGCTCAGTTGGTCTCCTTTTGGAAATTCCTGTGCCTCCTGGTCTTTTTATCTTCCCCTTCTTTCATAAAATTCTATGCACTCTGCCCAAAGATTGGCTATGAGTCTCAGCCTCTACTTTGGTACCTTAATCACTATAGTCTTTCAGAGGGCCTTTGAGGTAGGCCCCTGTTCTGATCCCTGTCTTCTCCTCTTTATGATGTCTATCACATGTGCCCTGTTGAATGAGGATTGAGCATCATTCCTAGGGTCGTGCTTGTTGTTTAGCTTCTTTAGGACTTTTGAATTTATCATGTTTATCCAATATTATATATCTAATAATGACTTATGAGTGAGTATATACAGTTGGGAAAGAATATTCACCAATCCTATATCTGATAGAGGGCTAATATCCAAAATACATAAAGAACTCAAGAAGTTAAACAGCAACACCAAATAATCCAATTAAAAATGGGGTACAGAGCTAAACAAAGAATTCTCAATAGAGGAATATTGAATGGCAGAGAAACACTTAAATGTTCAGCTTCCTTAGTCATCAGGGAGATGTAAATCAAATAGACCCTGAGATTACACCTTACACCCATCAGAATGGCTAAGATCAAAAATTCAATTGATAACACTTGCTGGAGAGGATGTGGAAAAAATGGAACCCTCCTCCATTTTTGGTGGGAATGTAAACTTATACACCCACTTTGGAAACCAATCTAGTTCTTTCTCAGAATATTAGGAATAGTGCTACCTCAAGATTCAGCTATACCACTGCTAGGCACATAACTGAAATATGCCAGACTGTACAACAAGGACATTTGCTCAACCATTTCATAGCAGCTCTCTTCATAATAATCAGAATCTCGATACAACCTAGATGTCTCTCAACAGAGGAATAGATATAGAAATTGTGGTACATTTAAACAATGGAATACTATTCAGCAATTTAAAACAAGGGAATCATGAAATGTATAGAGTGATGGTGGGAACTTGAAAAGACCATCTGGAGTGAGGTAACCCAGAAGCAGAAAGTCACACATGGTGCATACTCACACAAGGTGTGCTTTTCACCCCTACATTCCAGCTTCTTTGTATGTTTATTATGACTTCCGGTTTGGTGTTATTAATGTGACAATATGCCTTTCTTGTGCTTTTTCTTTGGCTCTTTTCCACCTTTGGTTGTTTTGTCAGATTTCAATTTGCTTGTTTTTTATTTATCTTATTTTATTGTATCTTATTATTACTCATTTGTCATGCTGGGTCTGCTTAACTTTATTTAGACTGTTTTTCCCTTCCAGTTCCATCCATATACTTGTGAGTTTCTTAATTTCATTTTTCTGTAGTTGAGTAATTTTCCATTGTGTAAATGCACCACATTTTCATTATGTATCCATCTATTGGCAGTCATCTTGGTTTTTTCTAGTTTCTACCTAGTATAAATACAGCAGCAATGAACAAGTTTGGACAAGTGTCTCCGTGGTAAAATGAAGTGCCTATTGGGTTTATGATGTGGAGAAATTTTTGATGCATCTCTTAGAAGAGAAAGTTCTCAGAATTTTCACCTTCATTCATCTTTGGGTATGCCTCAGGGGAACAGAGGAAGTACCTCTTTTGTTGAATCCAAGAGCTCCTGGACTCACATAACAGCAGGCAGAGATGCCTCTGTTGGATGACACCCATGTCCATAAGTGTCTGGCCTATGAGAACCCAGCAAAGTAGGATAGGTGTGAAGCTAAAACACAAAACTGGCCTTTCATAAGTACTATACCAAGTAATATACCCCGATAGTCCAGTTAATTGTCTATTCTAGAGCATATACCTAGTTTTGTGCTGCATTATCTTTTGATTATATGTAACACTTTGAAATGACTTCTGTTGTGGGTATAAAAGCAGAAAAATTCTATTAAAATTTTAATTTATATTGGGGTATCTATATTTTTGCCTCTTGTATTCTGTTTTTGTGTAAATATGAAATAATTATGAAGAAAAATGAAGATGTGTTACCCCGGCTGTCTTTCTTGCTTGAGGTATCCAGGCACTGTTGCACATCGGGCTGGAATGGAAGAAATGAAAAACTTTGCTGGGGTGGTTGGGTTAGGCAGAATCCTGGTGGGTGCTAGGCAAGAGAAACAGCCTTCTCTGGAGATAGATTTTGGTGAAACAGATCTCTTTACAAGGGGTGAACAAGGGACATGTAAACCTTGGGGTGTGGGTAGGGGATTTTGAAGTGAGTATATATCATTGGCTGGGGCCAAGGTGCTGAGAATGCTTCATTTGTATGAAGAGGAATTCCAGGTGCTATCTGGCCACATCTTTTCATTTTTTTTTTTTTAATAAGGAGAGAGGAAGTTTAATCTGAAACGTGGCCACGTGACTACATCAAAGGTGGCAGAGGTGGGAGATCATAAATGCTATGTGTGCGTGGATATGCAGGTCCAGAGAATGGAGAAAGTAGTCCTGCTCCTGATGGTCTCAGGAAAAGAATTTTGGGGGATAGACACATTATAACCTGACTCTTGCCCCAGATGGCTTCCCTGGTGGCATGGCTTTCCTTGCCTGACAAAGGTAGACCTTTGGTAAGTAATGAGGGAAATAAGGATATGGCCCTCTGAAATGTCTCTGCTTTTTAGTGACAGTAACTCTTTCCTGCAGTTGCTACCATGATAGCACTCTAAATATGGTTAATAGTAATACCTATCTTCTAGAGATGAGTTCTTGCCACTGGTCATTAGTGACTTCCAATAAGGTTCATGGTACCATATAGATAAACATTTTTATTGGAAAAGCCAGGGAGTCAGGCTCCTGAATAACAGAGAGTTCTACCTACAGGGTATTAGTGGTCCTTTGCACTTGCAGCTGCTTCTTCTATCATTCCGCCCAGGACTGCTACATTGACTGTAGCCTGTGCCCTCTTCTCCAGCCCACCTTGGAAAACATTTGGCATCACTCATGCTTCTGGCAAGAAATGGCTTCCCCTTATGACTAGCTGATGAGTTGGTGGCTTACTATTATTTTTTAACCAGGCTATTTCTATGTAGCCCAGGATCATCTCAAACATGTGATCCTCCTGCATCTGTGCTCCTGAGTATTGGGATTACAAATATTAATTATCCAGGCCCAGCTTTGTATGAAAGGTTCCTCATGTACTAACTCTCAGTATTATGCTTCTCCTTTGGTGATGTGCCCATCAAAAAATGCAGGCATTAGGCAAATATTTATAGAATGGGTAAATGTCAGTGATTTGTGGTAACTGAAAGAGGAATGTAATAGGAAGTCTGACAAAGAGCATAGACTTCCAAGTTACTGGTTTCACCAATTAATATCCAGAGTGATTCAAAACAGGCTTAAACATAAATAAAAAGCCAGCTGTCACTGTAGCTCTAACACAGGCAAGCTGTTGAAAAGCTTTACAGCAGCCTATTTACAAATTTTATTAAGTTTCAAAACAAATGAGAGAGACAGACAGAGAGATAGATAGTTAGAGAAAGAGAGTAGATGGGACTTTTTTTTTTTTTGTATCAAGTAGGTTAAGATCCTCAGAAATACCCTGCATCCTTTAAAATCAATTACCGGCACACATATTATATCAATATATATATTGATATAATATGATATATATATATATATATATATATTGACATATATATTATTATATAACATATAATATATATGTCAATATATAATGTCATTATATATATAATTTTAATTTAATGTATATGTGTGTTTTACCTGCATGCCTGTGTATCATTTGTGTACATGCAGTGACTGCAGGGCCCAGAAGAGGGTAGCAAATTCCCTGTAACTGGAGTTATAGGTGATTGTGTGTCTCCAGGTGGAAGCTGGGAGTTAAACCCAGGTCCCCTGGAAGAATAGTCAATACTTATGACCCCTAAACCACATCTCATCTCAACTGGTTATAATTTTTTCAACTATATTTTCTGCCTTGAATTTCTCTCTTAATGCTCAAGAATTTCAACTACCTATTTTCCCAAGGCTAATATTGTCTCTTAGGACTTTTCCATGTTATTATGCCCTACTCCAAATCTGACAATGTCCAACACACTAAAAGACGTCTGCATCTGTGGTGTGCTTTTTTCAATTGTTGCATTTTCTTTAGCTCCTTCCCCCTCCATCCTTCTCTCCATCTTTCCTTCTTACCTTTTTCCCTCCTTCTTTTTCTTCCTTCCTTCCTTTCTTCCTACTTTTCTTCTTTTCTTTCCTCATTCTCCTTCTTCATTGGCATTTTCATTCATACACACCTATTTCACTCTTTTTACACTAGATAATTTAGTGCATTAATTATCTCTCAACAAGATGCTGCTATCTCATGTTTGACAGTGGGTGCTGTTTTTATCTTACTCTTGGGGGTGTTACATCGGTTTCTTTCACTGAATGCTGGCCCTTATGTGTAAAAGGAGACTGAGGGTTCTAGTGATTTGTATGGTCAGAAAGAGCATCCCTCTTTTCGAAAGCCCTAAGTGTTTATGCATTGGAATTTTTTGGAGATATAATGCAGAAACAAACTAACAACAACAACAAACCCAAAACTAACAAACAAAACAAAACAAAAAACCCATCTAATTCTCCATGTAGGATAGGTACTGCTGGGGCCTGTGTTCAGTGTGAGTTGGGGAAAGCCAGGGTTTACTCTGTATTTTAGCTTCACCTTTTGTGTGTGTGTGTGTGTGTTTTCTTTTTACAATTTATTCATTATATATCCCAATTGTAGCCCCCTCCCTCAACTCCTTCCCCATGTCCACTGAAAATTGGCATTCCCATCCCCTGCCATCTGCCCAGGGGAAGAGAAACTGATAAGATAGCTTACCAAGTCTCATCAGGACTGCCTAGATCTTCTTCCTCTGTGTCCTGGTAAGGCCATAACACCAGGGACAAGTGATCAATGAGCAGGCAACTGAGTTCATGACAGAGGCAGTCCCTGCTCCCCATACTTGGAACCCACATGGAGAATGAGCTGCCTATTAACTATATCTGAGCAGCCGGTCTGGGTCCTCTGCATGCATGGTCCTTGGTTGGTGCATCTCTCTCTGCAGGACCATCTTAGCTCAGAATTTTTAGCTTTGTTGGCCTCGTTGTGGGGCTTCTTTCTCCTCTATGTCCTTCTATTTCTCTCTTCTTCCATAAGACTCCCTGAGCTCTGCCCAATGTTTGGCTGTGAGTCTCAACTTCTGCTTCTATCCCCTGTTGGTTGGAGCATTTCAGAGGACCCTCTATAGTAGGCTGGAATCCTGTTCCCTCTAAAATACCACTTCTGGCTCAGCTATGTTCATAGCAGCTTTATTTGTAACAGCCAGAATCTGGAAACAAACTAGATGTCCCTCAACAGAGGAATGCATACAGAGATTGTGACACATTTACACAATGGAATTAAAAACAAGGAAATCATGAAATTTGCAGGCAAATGGACAGAAACAGAAAAGATCATCCTGACTGAGGCAACCCAGAAACAGAAAGGCACACATAGTATGCACTCACCTATAAGCAGATACTAGACATATAATATAGGACAATCTTACTAAAATCTACAGACCTGAAGAATCTAAATAACAATTAAGACCCTAGAGAGGATGTTTAAACTTCATTCAGAAGGGCAAGCAGGGTAGATTCCCTTGCCTCCTTCAAAGAAATGCCTGCTTCATCTGTGTAGGGGCCTAGGTCCACTCTTGCAAGGTCCTTGGTGCTTTGGTCTCCACAAGCCCCTTTGCGCCCTGAATAGTTGGCTCTGTTGGGCTTCTTTTGGAGCTCAGGTCACCTCCAGATCCTTCTATCCATCCCCCCACTTTTCTAAAAGACTCCCTATGCTTCGCCCAATGTTTAGCTGTAAGTCAAACACTGCATCTGTTTGGAACTGCTGCTGGGTGTAGCCTCTCAGAGGACATCTATGCTAGGCTCCTTTCTGCAAGCATAGCAGAGTATTTTTAATACTGTCAGAGGTTGACTCTCTCCAATGCGATGAGTCTCAGGTAGGTCCAGGCATTGGTTGGACATTCCCTCAATTTCTATCTTTATTCCTGCACATCTTGTAGTCAGGGTAAATAGTTGGTTGAAGTTTTTGTGGGTGGGTTGCTGTTCCTCTCACTCCACTAGGATTCTTGTCTAGTTAGAGGGTATCCTCTTCAGTCTCCATGGACCCTGCTACATGGAGTCTCAGCTAGAGTCACTCCCATATCTTCCCAGAAGCCTACCCTGTCCTAAGCATCCAGCTTGTCACAGAGATGCCTGCACCCATGGTTTATCTTTTCTCTACAGGGCCTCTTTCTTTCTGCCCCTGCTTTCCCCAAGTCTGATCTTCACCTTCATTTCTCTCTTCATTCCCTTTCCTATCTTGTTCTCTCTCTTCAAAAGTTTCAGAATTCCATAGCTGCTTCAAGGGTCTTCCATTGAAAAGGGCCTTTCTCTGGACTAATGGCAAGTGCAGATATCAATTGTAGGTAAATAACACTGCTACTTGAAACCTTCTTTTGCAAAGTATTATTAAAAATGCAATTTTTTTTTTTTTTTTTTTTTTCAATGCAGTTTATTCAGGAACCTTGAACATTCATCTGACCCTGGGTAAAGCCAGCTCACTTTAAATAGCCTCTGGGTAGCCAACCTCAGCATGCCATGTGGGCAATGCAGATAGGTTCACATACATGGAAGCAAGCCAGATCCTCAGCCTTAGCCAAATGTGGAGTTGTTTGTGACAGAGAGCACTCACCATCGGGAAGGTGGAAGGCGGAAACCAGCTCCATCTTTCAGGCTGGCATTCCAGCTCTCTACAGTTCCCCCTTTTTGTTTTGGACGCATCAGGCAAGAGTAGAGGTCTGATCTCTGATATTAGAAATAAATTGGGACTTTGTACTGATGTTCATTTAGGTGTCATCCACCCAAAGAGCATCAGACCCGTCTGATACCTTTTTCTCAGAGGCGGGACCTGGGGCATCAACCTGCATGCAATCAGACATGCTCTTCTCTGGGTCGAAAGTGGCTGACCCTGAGTGCAGTGCTTAGCCTCGCATCCTGAGCGTAACATTTTGGCTTTTTACGGTAGCCAACCATGCTTGGGGAGACTGTCCTGCTTCAATGGCTGTAAAGGCCTGAATGGTGTTGGCTGCATTACGCTGTTGTGAGACTCTAACCTTGCATATATACCACAGGCAAACCAAGGTGACCAACACCAGAAGGCCTGCTAATGCTCCCATGCCCGCCCATTCCTTCAGATGATTCATGGCTGCAGCAATCCATGATGATAATCCTGTGGCTAGTTCTGCGTCCACTCTGGTAGAATTTACCATGACAATGGCCACTCTCAGCTGCTCCATCGTAGTATTGAATTCTCCAGTCCAATTACCTAAAATATAGCTAGACAATTGTTTAGACAGATTTGCAGCACAGGGAAAATTCTCATGTTGTATGCTAGTGACTCAAAGTCCAGCATACTTTCATTGACAGCCAAGTTGAGCGATTTGCCATAGGGTATCAATTTGCTCCTACACGAGTTCAAAAAAGAAATATGTGGAAAAAAAAAAAATTATAATGAGACAAGCAGTCAGTCATTAAGTTTAGAGACACAGATAGATGGCATTTCTGCTTGGATTAATAATGAAATAGAGATATTGTATTTATTTAAGATGATACTATTATATATTCATAAAGAGTTATTAAACTGCATTGTTAGAGTATCAATAGATCACTGATCTTTGGATTTCTCACAGAAGTATGAATCTTCCTACTCTTTAATGAAAAGCAAGTCATGCTTTTCACCCATTTAGTCTGATGCCTCTTTTCACTGAGTGCACTTTTTGTCTTTTTATTATTATTATTTTGAATATTAGTTACAGTTTGTTAACTTTGTAACCCTGCTGTATCCCACTCCTTCTTTCCCTTCCAACCCCACCCTCTCTTCCTCATCTCCTCCCTTCCCCTTTCCAAGTCCACTGATAGGGGAGGACCTCCTGCCCTTTCATCTGATCCTAGCTTATCAGGTATCTTCAGGACTGGCTGACTGCATGCATTTTAGTAATGTTTGGCTTCCAGGTACCACCTTTGAAATGCTGGCCACACCTACTCTTATTGTTTTTTTTTTTTTTTGATCGACTTTAGTGTGACAATAAAGCAATATCTTCAAACAAAAAAAAATGCAATTCTTGTTTTATGACCTCAGAAATCAGTACAGATTATATCAAAGAGTTTTATGAATCTCAAAAGGAATTAGATATTTTTTCTCTTCAGCTTGCTCATTTTCTTTTTTCCTGGTAATTTTCTATAATCACCTATATTTTTCCTAATATCTCACTGGTATCTTTGCAGGGAGTTAAGAGTTTTAACATACAGGAAATTAAATTTTTCTGTTTTTTATTTAAATGTTTATTATTTATATTAATTACAAATTATTCATTTTGTATCCCAGCTGTAAGCTTCTTCCTCATTCCTTCCTAGTCCTACCCTCCCTCCCTCATCTCCTCTCATGCCCTTCTGAAAGTCCACTGATAGGGGTGGTCTTGCTCCCCTTCCATATGACCCAAGCTTATCAGATCTTATCAAGACTGGCTGTGTTGCCCTTCTTTATGGCCTCACAAAGACAACCATTTTCCTATCCCATCCAAATAATCCAGAAAGATTTCTATGCCCAACTCTTTTGGCCTTTTTTGAAGAAAAAAAAAAATGACCCTTGTTTTTTTCAAGTACAGATTATATCAAAGAATGAATTTTTTCATTTTTTTTTTTCCTGGTAACACCTATATTTTTTCTAATAATCTCACTGGTATCTTTGCAGGAGTTAAGAGTTTTAACATACAGAAAATTAAATTTTTCTGTTTTTTATTTAAATGTTTATTATTTATAAACAAATTATTCATTTTGTATCCCAATCATTCCTTCCTAGTCCCACCCTCCCTCCTCATCTCCTCCCATGCCCTTCTGAAAGTCCACTGATAGGGGTGGTCTTGCTCCCCTTCCATATGACCCAAGCTTATCAGATCTTATCAAGACTGGCTGCGTTGCCCTTCTTTATGGCCTCACGAAGACCGAACAAAGAAAGAAAATTTCATGCCAATCTCCCTAATGAACATTGATGCAAAAATACTCAAAAACATATTTGCAAACCGAATACAAGAACACATCAAAGATATCATCCACTATGACTAAGTAGGCTTCATCCCAGGTATGCAGGGGTGGTTCAATATATGGAAAGCCATCAATGTGATATACCATGCTAACAAAAATAAAAAAAAAAACAAATGATAATCTCTTTAGATGCTGAAAAAGCATATGAAAAAATCCAACATCCATTCATGTTTAAAGTCTTGGAGAGATCAGGAATACAGGGCACATAACTAAACATAGTAAAGGCAATATACAGCAAGTCTATAGCCAACATCAAACTAAACGGAGAGAAATTTAAAGCAATCCTACTGAGATCAGGGACAAGGCATGGCTGCCCACTCTCTCCATATCACTTCAACAAAGTGGCTGGATACTAAATTAACTAAAAAAATCAGTATCCCTCCTTATACAAAAGACAAAAGAGCTGAGAAAAAAATTAGGGAAACAACACTCTTCACAATAGCCACAAAGGACATAAAGTACCTTGGTGTGAACCTAACAAAGCAAGCCAAAGACTTGTATGAAAAAAATTTCAAGTCTCTGAAGAAAGAATTAGAAGAAGATATCAGAAGATGGAAAGATCTCCTATGGTCATGGCTTGGCAGGATTAACCTAGTAAAAATGGCCATCTTACCAAAAGCAATCTACAGATTCAATGCAATTCCCATCAAATTACCAACACAAATCTTTACAGATCTGGAAAGAAAAATTCTCACCTTTATATGGAATAACAAGAAACCCAGAATTCCTAAAACAATCCTCTACAATAAAAGATCTTCTGGAGGTATCTCCATCCCTGATCTCAAGCTGTACTATAGAGCAACAGTTATAAAAACTGCATGGTACTGGCATAGAAACTGAATGGTGGATCAATGGAATCAAATAGAAGACCCAGAAATAAACCCACATACTTATGGACACCTGTTTTTTGACAAAGATGCCAAAACCTTACAATGGAAAAAAAGATAGCATCTTCAAGACCTGGTGATGATCTAACTGGAAATCTACTTGTAGAAACCTGCAAATAGATCCATACTTATCACCCTGCACAAAACTAAATTGCAAGTGGATCAAAGACATCAGTATAAAACCAGACAAACTTAACCTATTAGAAGAAAAGCAACTGCCTACAGATTGAGAAAGGATCTTCACCAAACCTATGTTTGACAGAGGGCTAATATCCAGTATATAGAAATAACTCTTTTAGTTAAACAGCAACAAATCAAGTAATCCAATTAAAATTGGGGTACAGAGCAAAACAGAGAATTATCAATAGAGGAATATCTAATGTCAGAAAAACACTTAAAGAAATGTTCAATGTCCTTAGTTGTCCTGGAAATGCAAATCAAAATGACCCTGAGATTTCAGGGTGTGAACTGAAAAAGATCATCCTGAGTGAGGTATCCCAAAAGCAGAAAGACACACAGGTTATATATTCACTCATAAGTGGAGATTAGACATGTAATATAGGATAAACATACTAAAATTTGTACACTTAAGGATGCTAATCAGGAAGGAGGACTCTGGCTAAGTTGCTCAATCCCCATTCAGAAAGCCCAAGAGGATGAACATCTGAGGAGGGAGCAAACAGTGTGCAGGACAGGAGCCTACCACAGAAGGCCTCTGAAAGGCTCTACCCTGCAGAGTATCAAGGCAGATGCTGAAACTCATAGCCAAACTTTGGTCAGAGTGCAGGGAATCTCATGAAAGGTAGTAAGACCTGGAGAGGGTAGGTACTCCACAAGGACAGCAACCGATCCAAAAAGTCTGGGCACTGGGGTCTTTTTTGAGACTGATACTCGAGCCAAGGACTACTCATGGAAATGGCTTGGAACCCCTGCACGGAGGTAGCCTGTGGCAGTTCAGAGTCCATGTGTCCTCTATAGTAATGGGGACAGGGACTTTCTCAGACATGAACTGATTGGCCTGCTCTTTGATCTCCCTGAGGGGAAGCAGCCTTACCAGGCCACAGAAGAAGACAATTCAACCACTCCTGATGAAACATGATAGACTAGGGTCAGAGGGAAGGGGAGGAGGACCTCCCTTATCAGTGTACTGGGAGAGGGACAGAGGTGGAGAAGAGGAAGGGTGGGAGTGGGAGGGGAGGATGGAGGGAGGTACAGGGGAGATACAAAGTGAATAAATTTTTTTTTTTATTTATTTATTTATTTATTTATTTATTTATTTATTTTTATTTTTATTTATCAGTTACATTTTATTAACTCTGTATCCCAGCCGTGTCCCGATCCTCATTCCCTCCCAGTCCCCTCCCTCCCTCCTCATCTCCACCGTGCCCCTTTCCAAGTCCACTGATAGGGGGGACCTCCTCCCCATTCATCTGATCCTGTTTTATCAGGTATCTTCAGGACTGGCTGCAAAGCCCTCCTCTGTGGCCTAACAGGACTGCTCCTCCCTTCGGGGGTGGGGAGACCAAAGAGCCAGTCATTGAGTTCCTGTTAGAAATAGTCCTTGTTCCCCTCACTTTGGGAAACCAATTGGTTACTGAGCTACCACAGGCTACATCTGAGCGGAGGTTCTAGGTTATATCCATACATGGTCCTTGGTTGAATGTCAGTCTCAGAAAAGACCCTGTGCCCAGATATATTTGGTCCTTGTGGAGCTCCTATCCTTTCCCCATCAGACTAACTCCCCATCTTTCTTATGATTCCCTGTACTCTGCCAAAGGTTTGGTCATGAGTCTTTGCTTTGAAAACACTACTAGTTAGAGTCTTTCAGATGCGCTCAGTAGACTCCTGTCATACGTTCAATGCACATCCCATCTGTCTTTCTAAACGAGGATTGATCATCTTACCCCATGTCCGCTCAATTGATTATCTTTTTTAGGTGTATAGATTTCATTATGTTTATCATATCTTATAGGTCTATGTAAGTGAGTATATCCCATGTTTGTCTTTCTCCTTCTGGGATATTTAACTCAGAATGATTTTTTCCAGATCCCACCATTTGCCTGCAAATTTCATGATTTCCTCCTTTTTGATTGCTGAGTAGTATTCCATTGTATAAAAATACCACAATTTCTGTACCCATTCCACCGTTGATGGACATCTGGGTTGTTTCCAGGTTAAAAAGAAAAAGAAAAAACTCAATGGAGAAATTCTGTTTCTTCTCTTCCTTTTGCTTATAATTGAAAATGTTTTAAGGTTCCCCCTTAACCTCAAACAGCCATTTTTTTTCTGCTTAATTTTGTTTTTTGTTTTTATTTTATGTTTTGTTTTGTTTGCTTTTT
The DNA here is from genome assembly GCA_036365155.1 of Meriones psammophilus. Lineage (NCBI taxonomy): Eukaryota > Metazoa > Chordata > Mammalia > Rodentia > Muridae > Meriones > Meriones psammophilus. The sequence continues at coordinate 106,643 of JAEOAE010003923.1, forward strand.
ATTGTTTTTTTTTTTTTGCATTTATATATCTGACTCTCTAATCTCTATTTGTGTGTGTGTGTGTGTGTGTGTGTGTGTGTGTGTGTCTGTGTTCCATATATACAATTATGCCTGTGTTATTCTGAAAACAGATCCCCAGGAGATGGGAGTTACAAGTAGTTGTAGGCTGCTCAACATGGGTGCTGGGAACAAAACTTGACTTACAAAAAGTTCTGTTAGCAATCTTGAATGCAGAGCCACTTCTGGAGTGTTCTCCTTTCTTATGTTCCAATTTTAGTCTATGACATTTTATTAAATAACCATTCTTGACTGAAGATATTGGGGCCTACCGAAAGATTTCTTTTTTATGTATTTTTAAATTTTTATTAATTTCAATTTATTCACTTTGTATCTCCCCAGTAGCTTCCTCCTCCTTCCCCTCTCAATCCCACCCTCCCTCCCCTTCTCTAACCTTATCCCTCCCCCAGTCCAATGATAGGGGAGATCTTCCTCCTGTTCATTCTGATCCTAGTCTACCAGGTCTCATCTGGAGTGGCTGCATTGTTTCCTCTGTGTCTTGGTAGGGCTGCTCTCCCCTCAGGGGGAGGTGATCAAAGAGCAGGCCAATCAGTTCCTGTCAGAGACTGCCCCTGTACCCATTACTATGGAATCCACTTGGACATTGAACTGCCATGGGCTTCACCTGTGCAGGGGTTCTAGGTTATCTCCATGAATGGTCCTGGTTTGGAGTATCAGTCTCAGAAAAGATCCCTGTGCTCAGGTTTCTTGGTTCTGTTGCTCTCCTTGTGGAGCTCTGTTCTCTTCAGGTCTTACTTTTGCCCACTTCTTTCATAAGATTCCCTGCTCTCTGCCCAAATGTTGGCCATAAGTCTCAGCATCTCCTTTGATACCCTGCAGAGCAGAGCCTATCAGAGGCCCTCTGTGGGAGGGTCCTTTCCTGTTCCCTGTTTTCTTCCTTTTCTGATGTCTCTCCTCTGATGAGGAATATAGAATGGCAGAGATACACTTAAAGAAATGTTCAACATCCTTAGTCATAAGGGAAATGTAAATCAAAAGGACCCTGAGATTTCACCTTATAGCCATCAGAATAGCTCAGATCAAAAACTCCAGTGACAGCATATGCTGGAGAGGATGTGAACAAAGGGGAACCCTCCTCCATTGCTGGTGGGAATGTAAACTTGTACATCCAGTTTGGAAATCAATCTGGCACTTTCTCAGACAATTAAGAACAGTGCTTCCTCAAGATCCAGCTATACCACTACCTGGCATATATCCAAGAGATGCTCAAGTATACCACTAGGACATCTGCTCAGCTATGTTTGTAGTAGATTTGTATGTAATAGCCAGAAGCTGAAACAACCCAGATGTCCCTCAACTGAGGAATGGATACAGAAATTTGAATATTACTCAGCAAAAAAAAAAAAAAAAAAAAAAATCATGAAATTTGCAGGCAAATGGTGGGAACTCAAAAGTTCATCCTGAGTGAGGTATCCCAGAAGCAGGAAGACACACAGGGTATATACTCACTCATAAGGGGAGATTAGACATATAATATAGGATAAATATACTAAAATCTGTACACCTAAAGAAACTAATGAAGAAGGAAGACTCTGGCTAAAATGCTCAATCCTCATTCAGAAAGGCAGGGTTGTTTGGATTTGCATTTCCCTAATGGCTAATGAGGTTGAGCATTTCTTTAAATGCTTCTCTGCCATTCGATATTCCCCTACAGAGAGTTCTCTGTTTAGCTCTGTTCCCCATTTTTTCAAGTGGATTACTTGGTTTGCTGCTTTTCAGCTTCTTTAGTTGTTTATATATACTGGATATGAGTTCTCTGTCAGATAAAGGGTTGGTGAAGATTCTTTCCCAATCTGTAGGTAGTCGCTTTGTTTTGATGACAGTGTCCTTTGCTTTGCAGAAGCTTTTCAGTTTCATGAGGTCCCATTTATCGATTGTTGCTCTTAGAGCCTGTGCTGTTGGCATTCTGCTCAGGAAGTTTTCTCCTGTACAAATGAGTTCTAGGGTATTCCCCACTTTTTTTTTCTAGCCGATT
>JAEOAE010004187.1:0-79682 GCA_036365155.1 Meriones psammophilus
CGGAAGATGTACTTGCGTATCTGACACAACATCGAAACGGTATAGTGTGGATATCGCTTTCGTGGTAATCTGCAGTGTCCACCGACTGCAACAAAGAAAACTCTCCGTGGCAAATTCTGTAAACTGCAACGAATCTGTAGCCTTGAACATGCGCTCAAAGGATCGCTCCAGGCGCATGTTGCACGGACATTTGCGCACGGATTGTGAATAATAGGCGCCCATGTGTCCTTGAAACAGCCTGAAAACACGTACTGCTGCTGTTTTCAAGTCTGGTGCCACGGTATTTCTTATGCTTCGTCTGTCACCTATGCTGTGGACAACAGTTATTCAATTCGGCAAAATGTTTCGAATTCCCTTTCCAGCGCGACGATGGTTGATCCGTATCAGGGGTTGCTGGTAACGATCTGCGTTGCCGTCCCGGGAGAAGGCGCCGCAGCTTTGCAAGCGTTCTACAAGCAGTTGAATAGTTTCAGATGGATGCATTAAAGCACGCTGTTTGCACCTGCATGTACACTGCAGCTTTCGAAAGCGTTCTACAAGCAGTTGAATAGTTTCAGACGGATGCATTAAAGCACGCAGTACGTCAGACGTATGAAGTCCGGTTCACAACAGCCGTTGGCAAACCAACCGACAGAAAGGAACGTACGAAATAAAAGTACACACATGTAAGAAAAACTACATAGAATAACGTAGAACATCTGTTTTCTATATGGGCGAGTACCTGCTGTAACTTGCTCGTGAAAGGCTTCCGGGAGGTCCTTTAAATTTCACTAACGCACTATTGCATGCTCTGCATTGCTTCTGCTCTCTTCGTCTCCGTCGTTCTTCCCACGCAATATAACAACAAATAAGCCAAAACGTGCATCACGAAATTGTCCTATAAAGTGGGAAAAGATGCTCGTGTCCTACATACGTAGGATAGGAACACAAGTAGTGCAATGTTTCCGTAGTACTAAAATTACTATACAATCTCTGTGGCCGTCACGCAAATGAGCCAGTCGGGGCGCATTCGTACAACCGCGCACGACGCCGATGACCCCGTTGCTTTACTCACATTCGCACTTTTCGTCGCTTCCCCACCCCCACCCCAGTTAGTGGCTGCCAAGCACTTTTAAGAACATTTCACTTATGTGCGTGAGTAACCGGCGCTGAAAGATGCATACTTAGCTGCCTAGCAGTCCATCTGCTTTGATGGTTCACCGCAGCACAATATATACCGGTGTTTGGCGTCCTCTCGTCGCTCTAGTATGGTGCGGGCCATGAACAAATATAGTTCGGGCCTGCACCGTCTCCATATGTCTGGACAAGGGTGGCACTGTAGTTTTTCGTCTTTTTCCGCGCAAAACAGAATACTTCTGCTTAGAAGACGGAGCCGAGTCCTGATGGAGCTACCTGACTATATATGTTGTTTACTATTGGTGACGATAACTTCCGGCGGACGGTGGTGCGGGCGTCGTTGAGCGCGTCTATACCCAAGAAGGAGTTCTGATATTTTCACACACACACACATACGCAGATACAACGTTTTGTGCCACAGCCCGATATGGGAGCAGTTTTTTTAGCCCAGGTGCGCGCTGTTGCGTACGCAAAACTTTTCTACCAGTCAATTCAGCTCCAGCACGGCGACTACGCTGCCTTACTGCGATCTCACATACCGTAATATACTTTAGTACAAAGATGAAGGTTACATGGTTTGCTGCACTCAGAAAGACAATACTCTATCATTGCCGCCTAATATCACCACTCCGATTGTGAGGCTGTAGCCTCGTTGTAGATTATTAGTTCTTTAAAACCTGTAGCGAAGCTCGTTACCTGACTTTCATCGAGTTATTGGCGGCTGGCGTTGTGCCCGCAAGTGTCCCGGAAACGTCGCTGCACTCGTTGCTGGATTTCACTGGACTTGTCAGGAAAGAAATATAAACGCCTTTTTGCTATCTTGCGTTGAGAAGCTGCCGGAACATTGCCGCCGCGTCATGGAGCACTTGGCCCATTGTCAACTGGAGCTTCGTCAGCATTTGTTAATATCTTCATTCAGACTACAGCGTCGTTCTCCCAGCACGGCGGAAGAGCAGTGACTGTCTAGTTACTGTTATATAGAGTGCGAGCGCATACAGGCGTCCTTGTTTGAAGCATTCTGTCTTCTTCCATGTGTAAGACCTGTCGGGGCAAGGACGCACAGAACGGTTGACTGCGGATGCTTTTGGTATACAGTACCGGCCCTTAACACGAAGGGGACGCCAGATGGCAACACAAAACCTTTCAAGTGGTCGGGCCAACGCGCAGCGGATCCCCGATTGAGTCATCTCCTTTGGGCTGCGTTGACCGGGTGCACGCTCAGATTTCGCAGTTTCATCGCCACGCGTAATTTTGGGGCACTGCTGCTTAACTACGTTCCTGCACTGTCAAATGAATTTTGAGGCAGATCAATCGTAATGGCTGGAGTAAAAGTTTGCTGTCAGCTGGACTCACAGCTATATTGCTTGTTTATTTATTCAGTCCCTAATTGACGCGATTTCTGATGCACATTCTGTTTTGCTCGGTTCGCTATTCGTGAAGATTCCTCTGCCCTACTTGTACACATTTTGGGATCACTTTTCAATACATATCTCCATGTAGTCGCTATACTGGAGTGCACACCCGATTTTCCCGGACACTTCCATTCTGCAACTCAGATTGCAGCCGTGGCTGGATCACAGCATTGGTCGAGGCATGTGACGTCAACAGACAGCTGTGTAACGTAAGTCAAGCAAGGTAGAATAAACTGGGCGCTCGCATGCACATGATCTCTTCCTGGATCGTAAACACAACATGCTGTACAACGAAGGCGGTGCTTATTATAGCGTCGCACTTAGGTGTGTGTGACACTCATCAGCATGTTTCAAGCCCTCGTCTGTCATGCCCACGTTGCCCTGTAATTTGACTATACGCACTATGGCTGAGGTAGACCCAACCAGTTGTCATCGTGCTTGGATGTATTTTTCTGCGTAAGTGCCACCGTAGATCTCGCGGTTTACAATTGATACAAGCGATTTCGGTGTCCCCAGGGTCCAGCATGGCGATTGCGATCCTTCGGCTGTACGCTGAGCCGGATACAATATATGGGGTGACTACCGACTAGCTGTATCATCAGTGTCAGTTCGCATGACTTGTTGATCAAAGAACAGCGGTTACGACGAGTGCCAACTGTTGCATCACGACTATTGTTTCCATGGAACCACACGTCACAGTGTATACAAGCATCACCGAGTGGTTTAAGTGCAACAGGTTCCGGTCAGCATTGACGCTATTATAACTATAAAACATAAGGACGACTGCGGCCACGGAGAGGCCGGTCTTTTCGTGGAAGACACTGCCTCTCCTCCACGGTCCCCTCCTCAACACTCCACGAAGAAATGAGCCGTTTCTTCTTGTCAGCCCTGCCGAATACAGCTGTTTTTCTTCATCCCTTTTTCTCCGGCTGTTACCTTGACGTCCATCCTGCACGGAGTCTCCATTCACGCCTGTGCACTGCTGCGCGTGGCATTGTTCGCATGTCACTTTTTCCTGCTGTTAAATCTTGAGTGAGGATGCGAAACGAAACCTGGATCGGGCTACAGTTGCGCAAAGGTGTTAGAAGGTCTAGTTGCTCTACCCTCTTAACTGAGACAGAATGTACAGCTACGCGTGTCCGCACTACTAGATGTAGCAGCGGCCTCTACTGGGAAATGTATAGCAAGTCATAGGAAGCGACGCGGTTGGTATGTGCATAGTATGCGGTTACGGCATTCACTCGCGTTTGCGTCCTACAAGCATCAGGACTTGTACGCTCAGGCTACAACAGGTGCGAGCTGACTTGCCAGACAGCAGGTATGGGTGAGCCACTTGCGACGATGTTTTAGTAGTTATCGACAGGCCCCCTTTCCTGTCGACTATACATTTCGTACTAATAGTGCTTTGAGAGGCATGCGCTGAACTGTCACCAGTATCGAGCAAGCTGCTTTTCCGGTTCCTTTTGTACGGTCTCGTTAGTCTGTCGGTGTATAACGCCCCCAGGATATGGGGCCCTCACAAGAGGATACGTCTGGCAGTCAAAAAGACACATACAAGAAGAGCTATGGTTTGCCTATCCTACGTGCTGGGGAGCAAGCGCGCGCGCTGCAGCGGTCGTGAGAGCGCATAATAGCCTGGAGACTCACAAACCACATTAGTCCTTTCTTCGTTGGTGCCTTGTATGAATGCCGCGCAGAAACCTTCGCGGAGGTACTTCCTGAGTTTCAAGCACATTTGCCGGAGGGACAGCGGTGCGGCACCCTCCCTACAAAACAGACACCCCTTCTCACATTCACCGTAGCGTATGCAGTCCTCCTTTGCTTTAGAATAGACTGTCTCTGGCAACCTTCAGGGAACTTTGCATCAAGTTCTAGAGTATCCAATGCGCTGTGTCCAGCAGGCCCAAACAACTGGCCGGATTTCGCAGAACAACATGCCTTTTGTCGGCGTTGTCGAAGAGCTATGCTTTCGTTGCACCGGAAGTAAATTACGCTTCTTCCATAGGTGTTGTTTATAACTCCAGAGTATGCCACTTCACCAGAGCCTGAAAGGCCGGAGGGGCTGCTGGCAGCAGATGCTGCGACAGTGTCAGTGACTGGGCAATGAGGGCACAGAAAAGTAGGACACTGAATAAGGCGTTGCGTCGTGTACTGCACTGCTGTTTGCGTGCGCATTAAAATCCCACCTCCCGAGCATCTGGTCTTATAGGTCCCTCTTTTACTACTTTGAAGCCAGCTTATGAAATTCCATTAGCTGCTCACCAGCTGAAGAACTTTGCTCTTCTGAAGCCATCTGTCGGAAGCATGATTATATGATGTATCCCGTATCTGTTTGGTTGTTCAGGAATGATAGAGGCGATGACTTCAAGACGCGTTGCTTAACGCGGCGGAGAAAACACCGCCAAAGAGGCAGTAAACGTCCGTATACAATGCGTGCTTATTTCGATACCATCTTGAACAACTACAGAGGGCTTCCCCGCCGCCTACGACGATAGAGAGCCTCCGGATCGCGTGGGCTTGCACCGGAAGGGAGGATTCAGGGCATGTGTGGGGAGATGCGCGTTGCAGTAATGTAGCTTTATCACAGGTTGTTTGCATTCACGGGCAAAGACAACATGGTGTTCGCACCGTAGACCTCGTTGAGTTATTACTTAGGTACGCGCTTTAGTGGCATCCGCACCACCTGGACGCTTCTCGTGGGGAAGAGGTGGAGAGTTATAGAGTTTACGTTGCGAGCTAGCCTAGCTAGGTAAGTGAGCAAATAAACTGTGCCCAGTGCCTAACGGAAAACATAAGCATCTTCCATGCCTTCACAGCGCTGTTGCGGGCTTGCTATTCACTGGATGACCCACACAACGATGTAGAGGTTATTGACTCTGTTGTAAAGGAAACGTGGTTTATCGCCAGCAGAAAACGCATTTCGTTTCCAACAGCTCAGGACACAATGGAACCAAGAGCGTCAGCCGCTGTGGAAGCTGCTCAGTAGAAGAAAGGAGCAAAGGTCGTATATCGACGTCCTCTGATGCATGTCCGCTGCGTCGTATAGAGTTCACCTGTCTCCTTTTCAGATTACTAATTCGAAAGTCTGGAGAACTAAACCTCGAGTGAATTCTTCCTTCAGCGAGTAACACCTTGCACCAGACAATCCGGCAGCCATGCTTTTTGAACTGCCACGGAATCGGCCTCACCTGGTGTGGTTTTGCGGCACCGTCGTGATTACCTCCTCACAGCCACAGAAGACGCGAAGGTGTATTCCTTTGTACTGTCGTGCGTCCATCTTTCTTCATGCGTAAGTGTTTTCCGCTCCGTGCTTCCGCTGTAAAAGTCCAGATGATAAAACCTGCTTCACCGGTACGTCGCCGAATGCTGACTGATGAAGAAGAGAGCAAAACGAGACGACGGTATGATGTCTGCAACCCCGCAGAGTACTGGCCTACTATAAGGCTGAAAGACATCTTCTCGAGGATGGTAGAGCTCATTGAAAGAAGCGCAGGTCTGCGAGTGCTTCAAACTTGACATCATAACGGTTTAATGTAAGAATGCTTTCGACGCCGGGTACCTGTAAGAAGCCCTCAGAGTAGGTTACATCAAAACCTCATGTCACATAACAGGCTACGGCTGCATGGCACTTCAGGCGTGAAGGCGGCTCTCTAGCAGGGAGGAAGAATGCGGGAGGCAGGGCTGCATACACAAAGCCAGGATTCACTCAGAAAAAAAGGACTGAGCCGACATATTGTACAGTAGGGGAATAGAGAAGCGGTAAAATTGCTGAAATACACAGGGCAAAACCAGCCAGCGCAATCAGTGGACAGAAAACTCTGCGGTCTAGGAATTGAAAGTGATAGAGCAGATGAATCAGTTCCAAACATTTCTTATATAGTCCAGGACCGGGGAATGAATTTTGTCAAAGTTCACAAGCGGAGCATAACTTACAAGAGAGATTTGTGGCGTGCTGCACAAGGAGAGTGCCTGGTTTGCCGGCGGGGAGCATACGATCGTAGGAATATTTAAGGAACGAGGACACAGCATATAGAGTTGCAACTACACGACATAGGAAAAGCGTTATTAGAAATAGAGGACATTGCAGTTACTACTGCGGGTTAGAAGCATATGTGAGGGGCGTTGTGTGTGGGCTCCAGGGCCACGAGCAGGTCTTTACTGCGTGGAAGATTTTTCGGTATTCGTTCTTCAAGACTAATTTAATGCGGCTAAAGCCCTGTGAAGGCAGTCTGCTGCGATCGGTGGAGAATGAGTAACGAAATGGGAAGAGGGGTGGTGTCGGACACCTTCTTGCCCAGATCGTGCCGTACGCAGTTGCTTATGTGTGGCCAACGCTGCAAATGAAAGGAGTTGTTGCATTGTGCAGTATAGGTACAGGCAACAGGAAGCAAGATAGTACTCGCGATATTGGGCTGCGTCACTCCGTAAATTGAGGCTCTGAAAGTAATTCTTCACTACGTACACACAAGCTCAGAACCCCTGATACAACATTCCAACGACTGGCATGGCCTCCTATCCGCCCGATGTCTCTGTCTCTTACGCAAGGGCAGCAGCTGTGCACTAGGAACTCCGGGCTATAAGGCGCCAAGTCTTGGCGAGTAATGACATGGTTGTACAGCGAAAAGCACTCAGGTGTCTCTAACCGCTCGGTAACGACCCGCAATGGCAAGCACAGGTGAATAGCGCATGACCTAGTAATGGGAGTGTTGCATATAGTTTCAAAAGACCCGCCAAATCAAAGCATGCTGGCCTCGTAATTCTCTGCTAAGGCAAGCGTTACTGCCGTGACGTGATCATCTTATCGATGATCGAAGAGAACCTGCTTTCGATTGTTGTCCTTCAGCCTGTTGATCGTAGAACCGGTGACGAGGATGATATAATATAAAACGAGTCACTTTGTGTCTGCACAGCCCGTCGGTATCTTCAGCGCCAGCAAGACAGCCCTCCTACAGCGTGACTGTTCGGACGCGAACCGCCGCACAGTTCGACCACACTAACGTCAGCGTGTTGCTTTTTCCCGCCGCTGTCCTCCTCCGGATGCTGGCTGGCGATGTTCATCTTCTACTCTATGCCTGGCTTACGTGTCTCGCATAGCACCTACGACAATCCGTATGAGTCACCCACGGTTCGACCACCGAGCGCCTCTTCGCCGTGTCGTGAAGCACTTTGGAGAACACTGTCCAGTATTGAGAAGCTGTTACACGAAGATGTTGAAAAAGACCTCTACGTACGTTATCACTGGTAATGCCCGTTCTTTGGCAGGCTCCATAGAATGTTGCCGTCGGGATACTAGAATTAGCGTCCTGTCACTACGTCGTATGCTCGTCCCCACGCGCAGCCCCAACACAACCGAGCACGACCCATGTGACCTTTGGCGTTGGCGGTGGCAGCCACGCGTGGTCTCTCTTTGTTTCCAGGACAATTCTTCTTCTCTAGCCGCTGGCGAAGCTGATGGGTGTGCGCCTGCCGGCCCAGCGCTTAGGTTAAAGCTGCTCCCTCGGCTCCATTTTTCAGGTCCTATCTCGTAAGCTTCCTAACCTTCTGATTCTCTTTAGCCATCTCCCAGTGACTTCCTCCCACAACATGTCATAAGTTGACCTGCCCCACATTCCTTCCCGTGCGTACAGGAAATTGATCACTTCCCAGGACGGTAGGGAAGGAAGGAGGAAGCAACGCTGCGACAGCTTCTTGAATTGTACGCAGGTAACAGCGCCACAATGCAGCAATCAGATTTTTCAACGATTCCCCCGTCCGCAGCCAGCGGCGTCATCCCTGATAAACAACCGGCCCCGGCGCTTGCGACGCTGCGTAACGACTTTCGATGAAAAACTGTGGTAATCGATTATTTAACGAAAGTACTCGACCGTCCGCTGTTTCGCCAAGAGAGGGTGGATAATACTGAGCGGGAATTCCAATGTGATTGTTACACACATGGTCCCCCAGACAACTTTGCTGAGAAAGGTCCTGCTTGTCCGTTGAAAGAAAAGGCGGTTGCTGAGAGTTCCCCCGTTGAGAGGACAGGAGGACGGCGTGCCTTGACGGTACACCAACATCTTCGTCAGAAACAGGGGATACCAGTAGAAATGCGAAGCCGTTAAAAGCCCCGCTCGGCACCACGGGGATAATACAACGTCGGGACCGATTGCAAGATGTAGTGAGTTAAAGCAATCAACGTACACCCGGAAAACCTTTCGGCGAGTTAACATGAATGCGCTGGAAAGTTCCACTCCTTTGATTACCAAAGAAGTTCATCGACACAGGTGTCAACTGTGTTCGAATTATGAGTATCAAATCCTCCGGTGTGCAACGGATGTCTCAGTCTTCCACGAGCGCTTGGCTACCTTCTTCACAGTACAGCGAGAAAGATGGTAGCATCACGTCGGTTATAGCGATGAAGCTACACCGTCGCGACCTCTTCAAAAGCAAAGGTTCAAACCATGCGGCTTTTGATGCTGAAACCACAAACCCAGGGACACAAATTCTCAAGAAGGCAAGACGATTAATGGAGTAGAAGTCACCCACAAGACCCGTAGCGAAAGCACAGTGTACTACCAGCAGGTGGAGGGGCGACGCGTGGCGACTTCTTTGTAAACAGACGAGAAGGAAATTGAAATCGAGGATGTTCACAGCAGGAAAATATCAGGGGACCTGGACAGAGAAGGGTCTGCGGCGAACCCTCATGATGACAATGGCGGGGCTCGAGAGTCATGGCCCTATTACAGAAAGCAAACGAAAAGAGGAAATTCCCTACCTGGAAAATATTTGTTCAACTCTGGCACCTCTGAGGACTGGATTTGTTCCCCAGCAATCTCTGTGAGACGCGAGGGGTGTGAGGCCGGCTCACCGATCGAGCACTGCTCAATGGGTACAGGTAAAACCTCTGTTTGTCGTGTCGCTGCGACACTACCTATAATTCCTGTCGCCGACCGGTTGTTCCAGCAGAGAAGGGGGCTCTACGATGCTGCTTTTGCACGTTTGGTCGCTGCCCGTCGACAGCTACCACGCTAGGGCAGCGATTCGCAGCAAACCTCGACAGTCGAAGAGCGGCAAGGTTCAAAAGCAATATCCGAATGAGCAATCCAGCAACCCGACAGTCGAAGAGCGGCAATGTTCAAAAGAGCAATATCCGAATGAGCAATCCAGCAACCTCCTGCCGGTGGACGCCATCACTGCAGCTCACCCGAACATTCACTACGACCTCAAAGTTCTTCAACATCCGTGGGAGCAAACGACCGAAAAACCCGTCCGTGGCCGCCTTTGTACGGAACTGTATAACCTGACTGGGTCACTCACGTATTTGAGGCACAAGGTCATCAACTCTCTCTATCCATCATTCACGAGGAGCTCACGCTATCGTGGCTTACTCCGCCAGCTGACACACGCAGATTATGGGCACAAACAACGTAGTAAATGAACATCTCAGCCAAAACCAGCGACCACAAGGATGTCACAACTGCATGAGAACCACGTCAGGAGGGGCTGGAAGGTGATAAATGGACTTGACGCCCAAAGCGATACGATGGAAAGCGGGAGCAGATGCATTTCTGGGGAACATCAACAGCGGGGAGATAGTGGTAGGCTATGTTGAGTCCATCGAACACGGCCAGTCTCACGGGATGGTCGCACATTTTCCGCCGCCGACTGCCATTGGTGGTGACGGGATGGACGGCCCCTGTGCAACTGCATATACTGTCACTTTTGTCCTCGAACGTATGACGCAGCTGGAAGAAGGCCCTCCACATGGAGCACCACGCGCAGGTGCTGGGACCGGAAGTATGGATGAAACATGATCGATATCATGTCTGTAATGTTTGAACCACTACATGCAGACCAACAAGGGCATTCATTCTGGAGCACACAGCAGCACTCCTTCCCCACCAGGCAGCAACTGAGAGAGATAGTTCCAAACAAACGACTGCAGGATTCCAACATGGTGACCGCTTCGTAATTTGTGGCGAGGGAGCACAGCGACTGACAACCGGTCGGGACAAAAATCTGAAGAGGGCACATCACGCCACATATACGAAATTTCCATGGTTCCAACGGCTTTACTAGGAAAACAATGTTGTTGCCCCCAACTTCCCACTGGCAGTTGCTTGTATGATAGCGGCAATGTCAATTCTGGTTCGCGTGCGGGGACTGTGCACTCCACACTACCCTTTATCAGGTCTGAATTAGAGAGAAAGTATACGGGTACAACTTGTGGACAGCCACAGGGACGAGCAACGACAGTATCTTGAAACAACAGTCAAGCGGTACCCGTGCCACCAGGAGACATGCCAGGCCGCAGCGGCTGGGGCGCCGAATGAGGAGAGCTAAGGGAATGTTTTCAAGCATCGCCAGGGCCGTGAGTGGGAGCACTATATGTCTGTTGTGGACTGCAGATGTTCCTCCTGTGTCATTGTTACTGACACTCCCTAAATGTTCCGTGCGGGAAAAACATACTGCTTAAATGTTTTAATGTGCCTACATCACGCTGACTTCAAGCTGCCTGTTCCTGACTCCGATTTTATGGGTTCCCGGGTACTCCGGCTGCCCTTTTACAAAGCGTTCTTCAAGAGTCCCAGAGCTCCGGGCGCAAAAAAAGCTACTACTGCTTCTCTGCATGTCCATCGAGGAGCTCGCCGCTCTCACGCGGGGGTCATCTTTGACGCATTTGCTGCATCCTTGCATGTCGAACTTGCAAATTTCTTTTACGTTCCAGCCCCTGTTGCAAACTGTGGCCTCGCTCTTCAACCGCTTTCCCCCGTCTACCCTCCTTGCATCGCCGCTTAAAATGAGCTGTGACTGTGGAGGTCTGAACAAAGATATGCACCCGGCAGGTTTGGCGGAAAGTCGCATGATATCCTGCGCCGTCAGTGGGGGTGAGTACTGAGTAGCAGGTATCAGTATTTACGGTTATTAGGCCAAGAGACAGGAGTGTACCCAGTACGGGTTGAACTGCCAATCAATATCTATCTGGCGTTGTCAATGTTGGAGCTCTGGACAAAGGTTTGCCCTCGTGCGTCGCTGCCGTGTGTACATCTGGCAACTGACCGTGTAGCTGTTAGTGGTATGTATAAAAGCGGATACATCAAGACGAGGACGGGTCGAGCGCACTTAGTTACTGCTTACTAAACCACTGAGCCTCGTCGCCGGAAGTGTCGTTTGCGCAGAAATTTTTGTGAGACGTCCAGGTCTATGTACCTACCACCACGACTGCTACACCAGCTCCCCTTCCTGCTTGGATTGCACTTCTTTTCGCACACCCGTTGTATTAGTGTGTGAACTTTGTGTAAGTAGTAGCTGCCAGGCGGTGAGACTGGTATCGCTTTTGATATGCAATGCTGGACGCCTGCACGACCACGCGTGTGAGTGACGCCACAAATTGTGTGGGTTTCAAAGCCTCTATGGTGGCTTCTTTCCTAGGGCTGCCTGTCGCTTGCAACTTTGGTTTCACAGATTCCAGTAGATGCACGATTTCTTATCTATACTAAAAGCCGAATAGACATACTGTTGTCTAAATATAATCGACCAGCGGAAACAGTTGTCAACAGCGCAGGAGAGCGTACTGGGAATGGAAAATGTGAAGACGAGGATACGGAAAAGGCTGGATTCCAGGTATGTTTAAGCTGTGAAACAGTGCGTATACGAAGGAGACGCGCGTGCACTCTGAAGACCATGCATCATTGCGAAGCGCATGCCTCTTTTACTTTACCGAATGTCCGCACTGGCTAGTCGCATATGTAACGTGGAATGTGCTTTGATTGCAAAGCACTGTCAAAAAAGGCGGCGGAGGCCATCACTCGACTTACTCGTTTGGTTCTTGTACATGCGGGATTCTGCTACTGCTTGACGCGTATCAGCAATGCTAGTGGCATCCACAGTACTCGCAGTACATTTTTTCACCTGTGTATCGGCACCAAATTAGATATAAGATTCGCATATGAGGTATGTCAATCGGGACGACACTCGGATGGCACACGCGACCAGGGGAGCATGTGCACGTTGACACTTGTACAAGCCAAGGTCTAGAAGCGTGTACGCCCGTTTGTACCTGATTTTCAACAAAGGTGTCGTCAACGCATCCTCCTCCGTGTGTTGCCGGTAACAAAGCACGACGTGCACGCCACCGTATACACCTCTAGTTGATTGTATCCGATTGCACGCACAGCAGCTTTCAGTCTGTATTATCCCGTTGACACACATATCTTCTTCCCACGACCTACACTAACTTCCTTAATCGCTACTGCAGTACTAATAGACGTGTACGTGTCACGTGATGGGACTTAGAAGCAAATCAAATGATGAAATATTCAGTGAAATGCGCCGACGAGTCTCAGTATTGCAAACCAACTGCGCGTGTCTGGGACTGTTTATAGGCACACTGCCGAATGAATCGGCATGCAAAACAGGCTTCATCCTCACCTGGTCACCGCATTGGAGCAGACAAAAAGTTTTGAGCGAAATCAGTAATGAGATTGGCGCAGGAGCGGTGATTGACCTGAGGATCAGGGCATTCGAGTCAAAGCCACTTGATTCAGAACTAGAATAATATGCAAGCTGCTGACTGGTAGTGCCGGACGTGTACATTGGTGAAGTGCGCTGATTGCTACAATAGCCGTGAAGGCGGAACATGCCGAATCAAGTTCCTGATCGCTTGAATCCGAAGTATTAGCAAACAATCCGTTTTGTACGATGTGTAGAGCTTATTTCCTTCCAGCAGGGCAAACACGCTGCAATGCAGTAACGCTGCGTGATCCGCTTTGTGCTGGGTGAAATTCGATCCCCAGCATGCGTGAAATTCAAGGACAAGAGCAGACGCAGAATGAGGGACACTCAAACATCCGCGGTCAGCAGGCCGACACTAGGGTGCACTGCTCTCGCTACTTGTAAATGCGTAATTGTACGCAAAGAGCAGTTAAGCTAACAGCGTCAGCCTCAGCTCCTTCACTTGCATAAACCCACGTGTGTTATGAAGCATGCTGTAGTTTTCGCTAACTATTGCATATGTTGAGCTCGTTGAGCTCACTATACATGATTGTCGCATGAGTGTGCGATGTGCGCGTCTACAAGTTTTTCCCACCTCAGTCCGTAATACTACTGGTGCAGTTCACTTAGGTTGGGCGTTCCGGTGTCTGTCTGACCGCTTCATTACTTCTCAGGCCTATTTTCCTCCCTTGACGGTGCCGTTCATTTAATGCCTCTCTCATCATGCTCCTTTCTCGCCATGTTTTGATTCTGCACAAGATATTTTGCGTATCGTCTGGCATGGCAATGTCATATCCTAGTTTGCCTTGCGCTTCCCGTGGATATCGCGCTCCGCTACTATGTTCCCTTTGCGCACTGCCCTGTTCACGTGTGCCTTATCCGCCTGGGATACGGCGTCAGGACCACGAGCTGACGGTTTCCGTATTTCCTTCCTCGTCAAAGGGTTCCTCGTTTCACCTTCACATGCGCTAACCCCAGGAAATTTTCTCTTTCATGTTGCCACCGCTGGTACGCGCATGCCGTTGCTAGCGTAATGCACCACTCTGTTCTGCCTCTCTTTTTTTGCGTTGCAGGTGAACCCACGATTTCGATTACTCACCGATCACCTCCAATTTTGCTCGATTCCAGTTAACGGATCTGCGTCATACGGTCACAGACACTCCCCAACTTCCGGATGTGTGAGTCCACCTACGATCTGGGATAACCGGGAAATGCAAAGACGGCTTGTACACCGATGTGTCCTTGCGGCGGCTGAAAATCACCCTTTACGCAAAAGAGACGCCTGTTTGAAATCAGCGACTGATGCAGGAATTACGTTGTGGATGAACGGCAACTTGTGCCTAATGCCCCTGCCGCCTTCTACCCACCACTGTCGAGAAAAATCTGAACGGCGGCAAGAAAAGACGTCCCCTCTGCTTTTGCAAAGTCACAACCATTCAATGGGTAGCTCACCATACCTCAAGCATCGGTAACGGTGCGCGCTCGATTTCACGGGCGGGAGGCAAATATCATCAGCTGGCGCCGCTGGGAAGCGCACCATCCTTTGCTTTCACTGTCCGGCCTTCGCGAACCTCCTGTGCCACAGCCCACTGGATCAATTCCGCGCAGAGTCTTCCAAATGCGAGAGCATAGCGGCGGGTTCACAAGAGATTGAAGGCCGGACCTTTGCGTCCTTTGTATTATGGGACTGACAGTAAAAGTGCAGCAGCTGCAGCTACTGCGCTAGCTGCCTGCGTCCGACTTGTGGCACAATAGAGAATTCTGTAGGGCTGCTCGAAAGTCTGGCTTTCCTTTCCTCACGAGTTCAAGTCGTCGGACACTACAGGTTTGCGCCACGTACGGTAGATGGGTTCAACAATGAAGGATCAGCATACGACAGCGAAACACGAGTCCAGCAGAGTTACGACGACGATGTATGAACTGGATTCGCCGCGCGCTGGTCCAGGCAGCATGGGAAGCGTTTTGTTGTTGTACATTCCACCCCTGCTCCAAGTACCCACAGGAAAAGAGGTAACGACGCCAGCATTCCAAAAGTACATTTTGCTGGAGCAGGGGACCACCTCGCTGGGAAGGATGGACAGTGAAGTTTTGGGTGAGCAGCGTAAGCAGATCGGAGAGGTGCTGTACCTCCTGAAGACAATGACGTTCCTCGGAGTCACGGGCCAAATCACCGTACGGCAAAGACAAACAAAGGTGCATATGCAGCAGCAAAGTCAAGGTGAAGCCGTCGAACGTTCTATACGATTCTGATTCGCCTTACTGACAGCGATGCCCCGCCTGACAGCGAGGGCTTTCTCAGCTACTTGCTTTGGGTGTACCGATCGTCTGCAGCAGAGAATCGTCTGAGCGACATGGAAAGAGCGGAGAGCACCGAGGCGACGGCAGTAGCAAGGCACCGTTACTTTCCAGCCGCGGTGGCGCCTCCACTTGTGACGGAAGCGATAGTAGCCCAGCTGTTGCTACAGCAAGGAACTCAATGTCAGTACCCGCTACCTTGTAATGAACCCTGCGAGCCTGCTAGACCATCCGGAAGGCAAGAGCAGTTCGACGAACGACGTAACCACGTACTGCCTGACGCAGAGGCAGGTACGGAGGGGCAGTGCCAAGAGGGGCGGTGGATAGTAGCAGGACTCTGGACCGCTTTGACTCTATATCTACTCGCAGGGAGTCCTGCATGCAATTGTAGAGATGAGTACGACTGGTGAGTGGACTTGTATTTTTATTTGCCTTTGATACTGAAATCGGACCACTTCTATACTTATGCTGAAGACTGAAATGGTGGACCAGCAAATCAGCGCTGCAGGAGACCCTAGCCGACCGCACCGCGCGAGTGGCGCAGAGACATTCAGATACAGCAGCCGCAACAACTCCCATAAATTCTTGTGAGATTTCTCGGAAGCAGCATGCACACATGCACGAAATGTTTCTCTTGAAGGCTAGTAGTGGACCGCCAAACGCTTGAGGAGGCGGCACATGATTATGTAGGCTTATTCGAGCACACCTTCTGTCTGGCGAGGCAGCGGCGAGTCACTTCGAGATGTTTACCTCAGCAAATTCTAAAGGCGCACCTACATTTCGCCTGCACAGCCGGTGACGACTGCAGTCCTGCGGAACAGGGCTGCCCACTGCTGAGCGACGCATATATGACTTGTGCACACAAACAAGAGTAGCACCCGCCGTGCTAGTATGAAATCTACGTATGGTGTCTGCAGGACGAAGAAGCCCGTTCTTTTCTTTGTAGTGCGGCTGCATTTTCTAAAACGTAAAGTACCGAGTGTGGAGCGCAGGTGATGGAAACACGTTTACACTGATTTTAGTGAAAAACACGTCAAAAGGAATCTTCATGGCTTGCAGTTGTAAAGTAATTTGCTCAGCCGTAACAGCTTTTCAAGGGTGTGGGGCTGACATGCTGACGTTACGCCACGTACACGTAAAACGATGTCGTTAACGCATTGCCGCATATCCATCCCCTGTAGGCTGTACAGCTGACATTTACGCATACTTGCGAAATGTAAACATGAAACCAAGGTTGGGAGAGCGGAAATAAAGAAAAACGCATTAGGGTTGCTAGTTTACAACCAGACTTATCCCGACGTAACACGCGAAAGGGGAGAGACCCGCGAACACTTTCTATACTTGCGTGCGGTTGAACGTGCACAGCTCGTTGTTACTTTTTGTAGATGCAGTGTGATTACTCCAGCGTGCTCAGCTTGTGCGACTGGGGACACATTCACTGAGTGCCTGGTGCACTACTCAAGGGTAGAACATATGTCTCCTATGTCCAACAGGTCTGTAAGATGGACGCGCGTACGTACACGCAAGCTACGCCAACCTGATGATGCTATGTTTTCGATTCAATGTGTGTTGGCTTTTACAGTACTGTTCGTCGGAAACTGCATTTCCAGCGTCTCACATAGGCCCCAATGCAATTATTCCGAAATCACTACATGCGTGTACGCGCGTGCGTGCACCAGTTCCTGTTCTGTGTTGAGATAATTCCATCGAGGATGATTAGAGGTTGTCTCCCCAATACTTGATGCCGTTGGTGGTGTAGCTGTAATTGCGGCTCCTCTCGTTCAGCCACTCGGCTTATCACTTTATCCTGTGTAGCGTCTGGAGCTTCTTGCCAAAGACTATGCATATTTTTGAGAGCATCGCATGAAATTGTCTCAGCCTTTTGTGTTGTTCGACAGCTGTTGAAGGAAGTATGGCACGGCATGAAACAATCTCATACAGCACTCGTGGATGTGTGTTTGGTCTTTGTTTTACAACAATTAAGGAAGAAGCGACTTTGAGAGGAATTAACGTTGATTCACCCACTCTGGAAAGCAATTACGCAACCTGTTTTGCTGCTTCTTGCTGGGATGAAAGAGGCACTCGCAAACATTGCGTTGGTGTGCCGGTTGTAGGTGTTTTTGCAACCGCTGCGCTACAGTTTCCAACGTCGGCCTGCGTTTGTTTTGCTGCTGTTGACCCAAGTGGGAGCGATGCGTAGAGAAGCCACGTGCCTCTGCAGTTGTATTGTACAACACGTTTCAGAATGCGCAGCGCGATGGCTGCACTTGTTTCCACATGTTCGTTCATTCCGGTGAAGACATCTCTGATTGAGTGTTGGTACACTGTAGGGTCAAACAAGAGCTCCTCAATGGCAACGGAATACTCAGAGCATGGAGCAAGAGGTATTTCGACCTCGAAGGATGAATTCCACGCACAAATTCCCACGTCTACTTGCGTGATGCCTGCTATGGTAGATTTGCGGCCGTGCAGCAGGGGTCACGTAGGCCTGCACCCGCAGCACCTGAACGGATGGGAAAACAACTGCAGTTGTAACCTGCTTGGAGTAGACACGCACTCGGATGTAGTCTGCTCCTATGCATGTTACCTACAAGACAACGCTCCCCATCCGTGGCGCTTGCATGCGTCAAAGAAAGTTCTCACGTTTTTACCTCACCCAACGGCACCTGCAAATTCCTTTACACTGGTCTCTAATATTTTATGAAGCCGGGCAGGCCGCCTCCACCAGTCGACTCCTGCGTGTCCACTTCTCAACTTGACCCGCCTTTTTGTTTGAAGGTGTCACCGCATGTGTGACTCGACGCCGCTGAAATAGAGGATCTATCTCTGGCCCTTCAGCGGAGTTAGGATGCTTGTCGACTGATCCAGAAGGTGGCTAAAAATATGTAGACACAGTTAGTACACCACGATGCAACAGCCACTCATTTCAATTTTGTGGTAACGCTAATGCGACATCTGCGTAGCCCTTCGATCAGGCTGAACGTAGACGACCCTCGGGCATCATCGTCCAAATTCCCAAATGGATTCCGTCTCGTTCGCCGTGACGATGGAGGTCTCACAGTGCAGTGGAATAGTGCAGAAATGAGGCTTTCGGTCTGGGTCCCTTCCAGCGCGGCCGTCCGGTCATACCGTCGTATGCATCAAATTTCTCTGCTCTGCGGCTTTTTACTGCGGCTGATGTGTATAATGGAAAAGGCAATCTACCGCTGTCGACGTTGCCCTTGCACCAGGCTCACCTTACAGAACTGAACCCTTGCGCTTTGGCTAAGCGTGTCTTGACATTTACAATTCTGCAGTTTCCCAGCGTTCCGAACAGAATATCTTTCTCTGAGAGAGGAGAGCAGCCGCTGGTTCTGTTGCGCTCCTTCCACAGACCCTGCGCGTAATACTTATAGAAAAGTTCTGCAAGGACGGTCTCTTGTCTCGACCCTACATACGCGCCCAAAAGGTGATCAGACTTTTCGTTGCGTTGACCCTTATCCTTACACGTCACCTGTGCAAATACTGCAATCATGCCTTGTTGACACTTACTAAACCTAAATCAGCGGAGCATTCCCAATCGGAGGCATTGACCACTAACTCTGATGTGTGTGACATATGTAAATCATGACATCTGTGCAACGTTGATGCCGCCGCATGCGCACGGGCATAATGGAGGTTTAGCGGATCTCAAATTGACTGTGTAGCGCATGGGCAAGAGCATCTAATAGCGAATTAACTGCATGACCAACAAGGCGTTACAAAAACGACTGCTCATTCGGGAACATAGCAGCTGCTATGGACAGCGCTTTGGGCACAAACGCCTTTTGGAGCTGTTCACAAGGAGTGAAACGCATTTTGACCTCACAGTAGCACTCCCGCATTCATATACGTTAGCGTTTCCGCGAGGATAAGAGATGAATGACGCCTCGCACCCGCACCCAACGTTGGAGCTTTGATAGGCTTCAAACGCCTTGGGCCCTTGCTTTCAGAAATTCCAGCGGTTTCGGCGTTGGGACATGCAGCAGTGCGTGCCGCCACAGGCTCCCTCGCCAGGAAGCCACTGAAGTACGCAGGTTACCAGGCCGACGGTAGCGCCGCTTGTCACCCAACTGGTTTGTAGACGGTAAATAGCTGCTTGAACTGCCCAATTGTGCTCGCGATATAGGTGGGGTTCGTTTCCGGTGCAACACCTTGTTCGCCCAGGGCAAGGCTCATCTCGGCGAAAAGCGCGGAGCAGTAAGTGCTACCGCTCCCGCTTGATTGGTTGGAGGCGAGACCCAGGAGTACTGCAGTGGATCAGGAGGTTTGCCAGAACACTATAAATTCATGAAAATCCCGCCATGTCACAGCCCGCCTGAGACACGTTCTGGCTTGTGGTGCGCCAAGAGTGGAGCTCTACGCTGTGGCAGGGCAGATCGACTCACCCCAAGTGAAAGATACGGCTGAGCCTGGCAGATGAGATGCAAACGTACTATCCCTTGTGCCTGTAAACCCCTGCAACAAACTAGTGTCCCTCCTTTCTTCGAAAGTGCTATCTATGCCCTTTGAAGAACAGATAAGCATGACAACATACAATCATTACTTACCACCACACACCTTATTTCGACTTACCAGGCTTCAGTATTTCTCACCCATTGTAAAAGCAACACTTACCGGCGCTCAACGCTTCGAAAGCACTTTTTACGTAGGACGTTTTCACTAGGTATGATCGCGCCTCCATGTAGGGCCTGTATACTGGCTTGCTTTTCTGCTGCGGCTGTCACTGTTTCTTGACAGCGGTCCGCCGGCGACCACTTCAATTGCGTGCAATCTGCGATTGACTACACATAACTATGGGTTCGTCTTCTTAAAGCAGCGGAGCCTTCCTTACGTTGCGGTGAAAAGGCAGGTACTCATTTTCATACAGAGACAGGCTTCGCCTTTGTGTCACACACTTGCGCACGACTGGAATGCACGAATATCGGGGTACTGACGAATGAAACTCAAGCCTTGCGATGCCCCGACAGCCGGACGCACATCGCTTGACATTCAGAGCTTTTGATAGACACTGGAACGTTGAGTGGCAGAGGCTTTACAGTTAGCATCAAAGCACTTCTGTTGCGCTTCATCATCTCACCTCCGTCTGAAACGTACGTCACCACTTCGTCTGAGGCGCATGTCACCTGGCCAAAGCCAAACTTTCTCCCTCAACTCGCCATTCTGTGTAAAGCCGTCAATGACATCGATACGCATCCCTATAGTGGTGCTGCTGGAGTTCGCTTACCGGTGCTGAGGTCTACTGCATTTCAGCTGGAAAATACGCATCAAAAGCATATCATGGTCGGATGACTCTACAGTTAACAACAACAATCCCAGCAGACTGTCCATATAGTCTTCCCCGCTACGTCAAATGAGGGCAACTGGACTGTCGCTGCGCTCAAGACAACGTCAGGACACTCTGCACCGAGAAATATGTACCTGGCCTATCATAACTTATTCAGAAAACGAGGCCGGGACGTGCAAGTCTACGTTCTCACCTGTAGCTGCGGGGCAATAGAATTTAAGCGAAGTATTACGTGTACGTAGTACTATCCGCTCACCTATATTAGGAGCAATCTCTCCATATTACGGAGCCGCCAGTTCAGCAAAAACCCTTCTTCCTCCAGTTTTCGTCATGCGTGCACTGACACGTTTTCCCTAATCATTCTCAGCAGCACTTCTTTTTCTTCAACTCCTTTTCAGGCCCCCCCTTTACATTTGTGACTGCCGGTGTTTTGGCCTGATACATCGCAGGTGCAGAATATCTCTACTGCAGGACAGGCGCGATTACCCCATGTCTAGCGCTAGGCCACGAAATCTCTTTTCTTGCCTCTCTACAAACAATATTTTTTGCTCTAAAAACGTACCCTTCGATATGGAAGGAAGGACGTCAGGCTATCTGAACGACAGGCGTGCAGTCGATGGATACGTGGTTTACAGAAGGCGGTGTTGCCCTGCAGTCGAGTAGTGACAGAATCGCAACATGATGGCGTCGAAGGCGCCGATACCGTGCTGGCGCGCCCCCCTACGTGAAGGAATGCGCTCCGCCCAACGAAAACACATCAGCGATTAAGCCGTTGGGCTGTACCAACAGGCATATCTGCCCCCTCCTTCAGTCACTGCAACCACACACGTCGCCGTGACAGGTCGAAGGAAGCAGGAAGAAGTTCTGCAGGAAATTCTTTCACTAACATCTGTGCGTATGACTTTGCGTTCCTGCTGGCTGGTTGAGTATGATGTGGAGACATTGGTACCACATTTGTATCTACGAACGTTCAAATGGAATCCACCTGATTCCTTCACCGACGATTACGTTTTCGTCTCGCGTAGCACGCACCATTGGGTCCTTCCAGGCTGACGTCGGGGTAAAACCTCGGTCATGAGGATTTGTACAAATTACTGACTTCTTCGAGAGTCATCTGAGGTTGCCGTGCTCGTAGAAGTGTCAAATCGTAGACTCGGATCTGGGGAAGTGCCGAAAATCGTACGGATAAATGATCGCGTAGAACGTAATGGGATATGCTACGTCGCCCTCTTGTCGTACCCTAGCTACAGTTACATGCCCCGGGATCAGCGTCAGCCCAGTTGACCACGCCCTTCGCTGAGAACACAGGCGGTGTCCTACAGCGAATGTGGAGCTTGCCTACTAAGAGTCATCGCTGTGTAGTGCCTGCGCACTCATACAATTCACACCTATTGGCGTCAGACGCGAGCAACAATGTGGTAGTTTGTCGACAGAAGAAACGCCAACTTGCTGCGAGTCGACGGGATTTGTTGTGAAGGGGCCATTCGAAGGGCCTTCACGTCAGAAGCACGACACAAACACGATTTGAAGAGGGTCATGTGCTGCCGGTTCGCGCTTGACTACCAATGCCCGTACCTAGACCTGTTGCCGTAGGCATCACACAGGTCATGTACCTTCCAAACTACGAGCGTCCTGCAACAAACGTGAAACCGGAAGGACCGAAGCACATCCACGATTCTGGACGTACCTCCTGCCTTTCACATTGGGTTGGAAGTACGCACCTTGAGCCGCTCAGCTGGCATTGTCCACCAAAGGTACAACCGAACGGTGTTTCAAACGCTCCGCCACTAAGGGCTATGATGGAACGTCATTCATCGTCCGTAAGCGTGCGATCATTCACACCGTGCCATAATCCCATGGGGTGTAACGCACGCCACCTGAACTGCCCTCCTTTCTCGGACACGCTTCCCTATCATCGGCAGCTCCGACTGTGCATTCGCTCTGCGTCTTGACACCACGGGCGAGGTCTTGCTGCGAACGTCTGCAAGCAGAGGAACAGACAATTTGCCGCTCACGTGGAACAGTAGTCCTAGCTCACCACCTGCACATAGTATATCCTTCTTGTGTGTGCGTTCGCCAAGAGCAGCAACGAGGTTTCAGCGCTCAACGTGCCACAACCGCTGTGCACGGTGTGGGTGCTGAATTTCCACACAAAGTATGAGATGGTCAACAGCATGGCGTGTAAATATGGTTATATCGTACATACTCTCTGGGTGTCTGTGTGAGTCGACGGCCTAGCTTCCGGGACAGAGCGGTCAAAGCCACTCATTCGGAAAAACGCAGTAATAGTGAACAGGTACCCTTCCCTGGAAGGGGGAACCCCGGCGTGATATCCTTGTCGAGAATAGTGAGCCGTGATAGCCTAGGTGCGCCTTCAGGGTCCTTAGTCAACGCTGACTTACTGGTCGTCAGCGACTGCTCCACCGCCAATGCCACTTTTTCAATACCTTTGCCAACTCGGTGTGGCCAACCGCCCGCGACCGTGTGCATATTACATCCTTCTTTGCGGCAATGACACTGTGGTCGCGATTTCACCAGAGGAAATATATCCGCGGCACAAAACAATCTGGAGTCATGATCAACTATAAGGCTCAGGGACAAGGAAAGTGTGGCCAGTCTGTACTAAGGGCCGCTAAGTTCTGCACCACGTTGCAATCCTTCGACAAAAGGGTGTTTCCTTCACACGCAGCCTCGGAATCCCCGGGCATTGTCATGGTACTTCGTGCTCTCCGCGAACCAGTATTCCAGCAGCAATCATGTGAGCTAGGGTCATTTACATGCTTCAATCGTTGGGTAGACACAAAGCAGCGACTGACTCCGATGCCGCCTACCGAAGTAGGGACCCTCCTGACGATGCTACTCGCTGCTGCCGGCAGTAACAACGTTTTGAATGCGGTGCTCAGGATGTCTTCACAGGAAGCTACCTATAGGAGTCTCTTCACCTTTCGTTTGTGCCTAATTCAACACCAATTCAACTCGAAGTCGTTGCTAAAACTCTCAGCTCATTGGTGCTACATTTTTCACGACACTGCAGCTCGCTTCAGGACCTTGTGACCCGCTTCTGACCAAAAAAAAATGCAGAGCCTATTTGCTTACTATTCGACGCTTCTTCGGTATCGTTTAGTAAACACACCACCCGGCTACCTTGAACACACACACATCTGCTCTGTCCTGCCCAGTTCCAAGGCAGATAGTTGCAGACTCGTGACGAATGCTTCACGAACGGCATTGAGGATTAAATCAGCCATATAAAGGCAGGCTCTTCACAGAGCGCAGTCGCCTTCCGTAGAGACTTGGGCGGGGCAGCGTGTCCTCGTTGCTCCGCAAGAAACACTCGATAGGTCATATACGTAACGACGGCTGCTCGTCAGTTCGGTATTACTATAATTCGCTACGATTGTACAGGACGCTCTACGACAAACACCCTACGTGGATTCCGTGAAATGGGCGCCGTGTGACGCCCCAGCCTGTATGCCACAGCTACCACAGTGACGGAGGATCCGACAAAAGGGTCGAACATGTCGACCGGACGGCCAAATATTCCAGTATACGTGGTTGGGTGGCATCACTGTGCACCGGCTACTGAGGAAGCACGTAGCCTGAGGCGATGGCAGAAATTTCTATGCCACCTTTGTGAGAAACAATTATAAGACGCTCGAGGCGCAGATTACTTATACGATAGTGTAGGTGTAGACGCGTGTCGCTGCTCCACACCCTTTTCCCTTGCGCTAATTCCTTCAGTCGCATGCTCCACTTGGCGAAACCTACTGCGGATCTCCACTTTGACGATTATACGCGTGGCAGCCATTTCGTTGTCCACATGACGGTGCCGCGCCTCCACTTTTGTAGGCGGAAGCCTTCTTTCTGTACGTAGTTGTGCATTCTGTGTATTCTCTATTCCGCCCGACTAGAGAAATACGTGATTTTCGAGACAGGCGCGATTAATGTACCTTTCAAACAAAAACGTGTGTGCGTGTAAGATGTAGGCGGTGTTGCCACTCGGTAGTGGCAACATGATGTACGCCGATGCAGCCCCCTACGTGAAGGAATGCGCTACGAAAATACATCAGGAGCCGTTGGGCTGTACCAAAGGCATATCTGTCCCCTCCTTCAGTCACTGCAACACACACGTCGCCGTGACAGGTCGAAGAAGCAGGAAGAAGTTCTGCAGGAAATTCTTTCACTATCATCTGTGCGTATGACTTTGCGTTCCTGCTGGCTGGTTGAGCATGATGTGGAGACATTGGTACCACATTTGTATCTACGAACGTTCAAATGGAATCCACCTGATTCCTTCACCGACGATTACGTTTTCGTCTCGCGTAGCACGCACCATTGGGTCCTTCCAGGCTGACGTCGGGGTGAAATCTCGTTGTTATCGGTCATGAGGATTTGTACAAATTACTGACTTCTTCGAGAGTCATCTGAGGTTGCCGTGCTCGTAGAAGTGTCAAATCGTAGACTCGGATCTGGGGAAGTGCCGAAAATCGTACGGATAAATGATCGCGTAGAACGTAATGGGATATGCTACGTCGCCCTCTTGTCGTACCCTAGCTACAGTTACATGCCCCGGGATCAGCGTCAGCCCAGTTGACCACGCCCTTCGCTGAGAACACAGGCGGTGTCCTACAGCGAATGTGGAGCTTGCCTACTAAGAGTCATCGCTGTGTAGTGCCTGCGCACTCATACAATTCACACCTATTGGCGTCAGACGCGAGCAACAATGTGGTAGTTTGTCGACAGAAGAAACGCCAACTTGCTGCGAGTCGACGGGATTTGTTGTGAAGGGGCCATTCGAAGGGCCTTCACGTCAGAAGCACGACACAAACACGATTTGAAGAGGGTCATGTGCTGCCGGTTCGCGCTTGACTACCAATGCCCGTACCTAGACCTGTTGCCGTAGGCATCACACAGGTCATGTACCTTCCAAACTACGAGCGTCCTGCAACAAACGTGAAACCGGAAGGACCGAAGCACATCCACGATTCTGGACGTACCTCCTGCCTTTCACATTGGGTTGGAAGTACGCACCTTGAGCCGCTCAGCTGGCATTGTCCACCAAAGGTACAACCGAACGGTGTTTCAAACGCTCCGCCACTAAGGGCTATGATGGAACGTCATTCATCGTCCGTAAGCGTGCGATCATTCACACCGTGCCATAATCCCATGGGGTGTAACGCACGCCACCTGAACTGCCCTCCTTTCTCGGACACGCTTCCCCATATCATCGGCAGCTCCGACTGTGCATTCGCTCTGCGTCTTGACACCACGGGCGAGGTCTTGCTGCGAACGTCTGCAAGCAGAGGAACAGACAATTTGCCGCTCACGTGGAACAGTAGTCCTAGCTCACCACCTGCACATAGTATATCCTTCTTGTGTGTGCGTTCGCCAAGAGCAGCAACGAGGTTTCAGCGCTCAACGTGCCACAACCGCTGTGCACGGTGTGGGTGCTGAATTTCCACACAAAGTATGAGATGGTCAACAGCATGGCGTGTAAATATGGTTATATCGTACATACTCTCTGGGTGTCTGTGTGAGTCGACGGCCTAGCTTCCGGGACAGAGCGGTCAAAGCCACTCATTCGGAAAAAACGCAGTAATAGTGAACAGGTACCCTTCCTGGAAGGGGGAACCCGGCGTGATATCCTTGTCGAGAATAGTGAGCCGTGATAGCCTAGGTGCGCCTTCAGGGTCCTTAGTCAACGCTGACTTACTGGTCGTCAGCGACTGCTCCACCGCCAATGCCACTTTTTCAATACCTTTGCCAACTCGGTGTGGCCAACCGCCCGCGACCGTGTGCATATTACATCCTTCTTTGCGGCAATGACACTGTGGTCGCGATTTCACCAGAGGAAATATATCCGCGGCACAAAACAATCTGGAGTCATGATCAACTATAAGGCTCAGGGACAAGGAAAGTGTGGCCAGTCTGTACTAAGGGCCGCTAAGTTCTGCACCACGTTGCAATCCTTCGACAAAAGGGTGTTTCCTTCACCCGCAGCCTCGGAATCCCCGGGCATTGTCATGGTACTTCGTGCTCTCCGCGAACCAGTATTCCGGCAGCAATCATATGAGCTAGGGTCATTTACATGCTTCAATCGTTGGGTAGACACAAAGCAGCGACTGACTCCGATGCCGCCTACCGAAGTAGGGACCCTCCTGACGATGCTACTCGCTGCTGCCGGCAGTAACAACGTTTTGAATGCGGTGCTCAGGATGTCTTCACAGGAAGCTACCTATAGGAGTCTCTTCACCTTTCGTTTGTGCCTAATTCAACACCAATTCAACTCGAAGTCGTTGCTAAAACTCTCAGCTCATTGGTGCTACATTTTTCACGACACTGCAGCTCGCTTCAGGACCTTGTGACCCGCTTCTGACCAAAAAAATGCAGAGCCTATTTGCTTACTATTCGACGCTTCTTCGGTATCGTTTAGTAAACACACCACCCGGCTACCTTGAAACACACACACATCTGCTCTGTCCTGCCCAGTTCCAAGGCAGATAGTTGCAGACTCGTGACGAATGCTTCACGAACGGCATTGAGGATTAAATCAGCCATATAAAGGCAGGCTCTTCACAGAGCGCAGTCGCCTTCCGTAGAGACTTGGGCGGGGCAGCGTGTCCTCGTTGCTCCGCAAGAAACACTCGATAGGTCATATACGTAACGACGGCTGCTCGTCAGTTCGGTATTACTATAATTCGCTACGATTGTACAGGACGCTCTACGACAAACACCCTACGTGGATTCCGTGAAATGGGCGCCGTGTGACGCCCCAGCCTGTATGCCACAGCTACCACAGTGACGGAGGATCCGACAAAGGGTCGAACATGTCGACCGGACGGCCAAATATTTCAGTATACGTGGTTGGGTGGCATCACTGTGCACCGGCTACTGAGGAAGCACGTAGCCTGAGGCGATGGCAGAAATTTCTATGCCACCTTTGTGAGAAACAATTATAATACGCTCGAGGCGCAGATTACTTATACGATAGTGTAGGTGTAGACGCGTGTCGCTGCTCCACACCCTTTTCCCTTGCGCTAATTCCTTCAGTCGCATGCTCTACTTGGCGAAACCTACTGCGGATCTCCACTTTGACGATTATACGCGTGGCAGCCATTTCGTTGTCCACATAACGGTGCCGCGCCTCCACTTTTGTAGGCGGAAGCCTTCTTTCTGTACGTAGTTGTGCATTCTGTGTATTCTCTATTCTCTAGAGAAATACGTGATTTTCGAGACAGGCGCGATTAATGTACCTTTCAAACAAAAACGTGTGTGCGTGTAAGATGTAGGCGGTGTTGCCACTCGGTAGTGGCAACATGATGTACGCCGATGCAGCCCCCTACGTGAAGGAATGCGCTACGAAAACACATCAGGAGCCGTTGGGCTGTACCAAAGGCATATCTGTCCCCTCCTTCAGTCACTGCAACACACACGTCGCCGTGACAGGTCGAAGAAGCAGGAAGAAGTTCTGCAGGAAATTCTTTCACTATCATCTGTGCGTATGACTTTGCGTTCCTGCTGGCTGGTTGAGCATGATGTGGAGACATTGGTACCACATTTGTATCTACGAACGTTCAAATGGAATCCACCTGATTCCTTCACCGACGATTACGTTTTCGTCTCGCGTAGCACGCACCATTGGGTCCTTCCAGGCTGACGTCGGGGTAAAACCTCGGTCATGAGGATTTGTACAAATTACTGACTTCTTCGAGAGTCATCTGAGGTTGCCGTGCTCGTAGAAGTGTCAAATCGTAGACTCGGATCTGGGGAAGTGCCGAAAATCGTACGGATAAATGATCGCGTAGAACGTAATGGGATATGCTACGTCGCCCTCTTGTCGTACCCTAGCTACAGTTACATGCCCCGGGATCAGCGTCAGCCCAGTTGACCACGCCCTTCGCTGAGAACACAGGCGGTGTCCTACAGCGAATGTGGAGCTTGCCTACTAAGAGTCATCGCTGTGTAGTGCCTGCGCACTCATACAATTCACACCTATTGGCGTCAGACGCGAGCAACAATGTGGTAGTTTGTCGACAGAAGAAACGCCAACTTGCTGCGAGTCGACGGGATTTGTTGTGAAGGGGCCATTCGAAGGGCCTTCACGTCAGAAGCACGACACAAACACGATTTGAAGAGGGTCATGTGCTGCCGGTTCGCGCTTGACTACCAATGCCCGTACCTAGACCTGTTGCCGTAGGCATCACACAGGTCATGTACCTTCCAAACTACGAGCGTCCTGCAACAAACGTGAAACCGGAAGGACCGAAGCACATCCACGATTCTGGACGTACCTCCTGCCTTTCACATTGGGTTGGAAGTACGCACCTTGAGCCGCTCAGCTGGCATTGTCCACCAAAGGTACAACCGAACGGTGTTTCAAACGCTCCGCCACTATGGGCTATGATGGAACGTCATTCATCGTCCGTAAGCGTGCGATCATTCACACCGTGCCATAATCCCATGGGGTGTAACGCACGCCACCTGAACTGCCCTCCTTTCTCGGACACGCTTCCCCTATCATCGGCAGCTCCGACTCTGCATTCGCTCTGCGTCTTGACACCACGGGCGAGGTCTTGCTGCGAACGTCTGCAAGCAGAGGAACAGACAATTTGCCGCTCACGTGGAACAGTAGTCCTAGCTCACCACCTGCACATAGTATATCCTTCTTGTGTGTGCGTTCGCCAAGAGCAGCAACGAGGTTTCAGCGCTCAACGTGCCACAACCGCTGTGCACGGTGTGGGTGCTGAATTTCCACACAAAGTATGAGATGGTCAACAGCATGGCGTGTAAATATGGTTATATCGTACATACTCTCTGGGTGTCTGTGTGAGTCGACGGCCTAGCTTCCGGGACAGAGCGGTCAAAGCCACTCATTCGGAAAAAACGCAGTAATAGTGAACAGGTACCCTTCCCTGGAAGGGGGGGGGGAACCCCGGCGTGATATCCTTGTCGAGAATAGTGAGCCGTGATAGCCTAGGTGCGCCTTCAGGGTCCTTAGTCAACGCTGACTTACTGGTCGTCAGCGACTGCTCCACCGCCAATGCCACTTTTTCAATACCTTTGCCAACTCGGTGTGGCCAACCGCCCGCGACCGTGTGCATATTACATCCTTCTTTGCGGCAATGACACTGTGGTCGCGATTTCACCAGAGGAAATATATCCGCGGCACAAAACAATCTGGAGTCATGATCAACTATAAGGCTCAGGGACAAGGAAAGTGTGGCCAGTCTGTACTAAGGGCCGCTAAGTTCTGCACCACGTTGCAATCCTTCGACAAAAGGGTGTTTCCTTCACCCGCAGCCTCGGAATCCCCGGGCATTGTCATGGTACTTCGTGCTCTCCGCGAACCAGTATTCCGGCAGCAATCATATGAGCTAGGGTCATTTACATGCTTCAATCGTTGGGTAGACACAAAGCAGCGACTGCCTCCGATGCCGCCTACCGAAGTAGGAACCCTCCTGACGATGCTACTCGCTGCTGCCACAGTAACAACGTTTTACATGCGGTGCTCAGGATGTCTTCACAGGAAGCCGTCTATAGGAGTCTCTTCACCTTTCTTTTGTGCCTAATTCAACACCAATTCAACTCGAAGTCGTTGTGAAAACTCTCAGCTCATTGGTGCTACATTTTTCACGACACTGCAGCTCACTTCAGGACCTTGTGACCCGCCTCTGACCAAAAAAAAAAATGCAGAGCCTATTTGCTTACTATTCGACGCTTCTTCGGTATCGTTTAGTAAACACACCACCCGGCTACCTTGAACACACACACATCTGCTCTGTCCCGCCCAGTTCCAAGGCAGATAGTTGCAGACTCGTGACGAATGCTTCATGAACGGCATTGAGGATTAAATCAGCCATATAAAGGCAGGCTCTTCACAGAGCGCAGTCGCCTTCCGTAGAGACTTGGGCGGGGCAGCGTGTCCTCGTTGCTCCGCAAGAAACACTCGATAGGTCATATACGTAACGACGGCTGCTCGTCAGTTCGGTATTACTATAATTCGCTACGATTGTACAGGACGCTCTACGACAAACACCCTACGTGGATTCCGTGAAATGGGCGCCGTGTGACGCCCCAGCCTGTATGCCACAGCTACCACAGTGACGGAGGATCCGACAAAAGGGTCGAACATGTCGACCGGACGGCCAAATATTTCAGTATACGTGGTTGGGTGGCATCACTGTGCACCGGCTACTGAGGAAGCACGTAGCCTGAGGCGATGGCAGAAATTTCTATGCCACCTTTGTGAGAAACAATTATAATACGCTCGAGGCGCAGATTACTTATACGATAGTGTAGGTGTAGACGCGTGTCGCTGCTCCACACCCTTTTCCCTTGCGCTAATTCCTTCAGTCGCATGCTCTACTTGGCGAAACCTACTGCGGATCTCCACTTTGACGATTATACGCGTGGCAGCCATTTCGTTGTCCACATAACGGTGCCGCGCCTCCACTTTTGTAGGCGGAAGCCTTCTTTCTGTACGTAGTTGTGCATTCTGTTGTATTCTCTATTCCGCCCGACGAGAGAAATACGTGATTTTCGAGACAGGCGCGATTAATGTACCTTTCAAACAAAAACGTGTGTGCGTGTAAGATGTAGGCGGTGTTGCCACTCGGTAGTGGCAACATGATGTACGCCGATGCAGCCCCCTACGTGAAGGAATGCGCTACGAAAACACATCAGGAGCCGTTGGGCTGTACCAAAGGCATATCTGTCCCCTCCTTCAGTCACTGCAACACACACGTCGCCGTGACACAGGTCGAAGAAGCAGGAAGAAGTTCTGCAGGAAATTCTTTCATTAACATCTGTGCGTATGACTTTGCGTTCCTGCTGGCTGGTTGAGTATGATGTGGAGACATTGGTACCACATTTGTATCTACGAACGTTCAAATGGAGTCCACCTGATTCCTTCACCGAAGATTACGTTTTCGTCTCGCGTAGCACGCACCATTGGGTCCTTCCAGGCTGACGTCGGGATAAAACCTCGGTCATGAGGATTTGTACAAATTACTGACTTCCTAGAGAGTCACCTGAGGTTGCCGTGCTCGTAGAAGTGTCAAATCGTAGACTCGAATCTGGGGAAGTGCCGAAAGTCGTACGGATGAATGAGCGCGTAGAACGTAATGGGATATGCTACGTCGCCCTCTTGTCGTACCCTAGCTACAGTTACATGCCCCGGGATCAGCGTCAGCCCAGTTGACCACGCCCTTCGCTGAGAACACATGCTGTGTCCTACAGCGAATGTGGAGCTTGCCTACTAAGAGTCATCGCTGTGT
This sequence comes from Meriones psammophilus, assembly GCA_036365155.1. Lineage (NCBI taxonomy): Eukaryota > Metazoa > Chordata > Mammalia > Rodentia > Muridae > Meriones > Meriones psammophilus. Next base: position 31,875 of record JAEOAE010004187.1, read on the forward strand.
GGTGCCTGCGCACTCATACAATTCACACCTATTGGCGTCAGACGCGAGCAACAATGTGGTGGCTTGTCGACAGAAGAAACGCCAACTTGCTACGAGTCGACGGGGTTTGTTGTGAAGAGGCCATTCGAAGGGCCTTCACGTCAGAAGCACGACACAAACACGATTTGAAGAGGGTCATGTGCTGCCGGTTCGCGCTTGACTACCAATGCCCGTACCTAGACCTGTTGCCGTAGGCATCACACAGGTCATGTACCTTCCAAACTACGAGCGTCCTGCAACAAACGTGAAACCGGAAGGACCGAAGCACATCCACGATTCTGGACGTACCTCCTGCCTTTCACATTGGGTTGGAAGTACGCACCTTGAGCCGCTCAGCTGGCATTGTCCACCAAAGGTACAACCGAACGGTGTTTCAAACGCTCCGCCACTAAGGGCTATGATGGAACGTCATTCATCGTCCATAAGGCGTACGATCATACACACCGTGCCATAATCCCATGGGGTGTAACGCACGCCACCTGAACTGCCCTCCTTTCTCGGACACGCTTCCCCTATCATCGGCAGCTCCGACTGTGCATTCGCTCTGCGTCTTGACACCACGGGCGAGGTCTTGCTGCGAACGTCTGCAAGCAGAGGAACAGACAATTTGCCGCTCACGTGGAACAGTAGTCCTAGCTCACCACCTGCACATAGTATATCCTTCTTGTGTGTGCGTTCGCCAAGAGCAGCAACGAGGTTTCAGCGCTCAACGTGCCACAACCGCTGTGCACGGTGTGGGTGCTGAATTTCCACACAAAGTATGAGATGGTCAACAGCATGGCGTGTAAATATGGTTATATCGTACATACTCTCTGGGTGTCTGTGTGAGTCGACGGCCTAGCTTCCGGGACAGAGCGGTCAAAGCCACTCATTCGGAAAAACGCAGTAATAGTGAACAGGTACCCTTCCTGGAAGGGGGGAACCCGGCGTGATATCCTTGTCGAGAATAGTGAGCCGTGATAGCCTAGGTGCGCCTTCAGGGTCCTTAGTCAACGCTGACTTACTGGTCGTCAGCGACTGCTCCACCGCCAATGCCACTTTTTCAATACCTTTGCCAACTCGGTGTGGCCAACCGCCCGCGACCGTGTGCATATTACATCCTTCTTTGCGGCAATGACACTGTGGTCGCGATTTCACCAGAGGAAATATATCCGCGGCACAAAACAATCTGGAGTCATGATCAACTATAAGGCTCAGGGACAAGGAAAGTGTGGCCAGTCTGTACTAAGGGCCGCTAAGTTCTGCACCACGTTGCAATCCTTCGACAAAAGGGTGTTTCCTTCACCCGCAGCCTCGAATCCCCGGGCATTGTCATGGTACTTCGTGCTCTCCGCGAACCAGTATTCCGGCAGCAATCATATGAGCTAGGGTCATTTACATGCTTCAATCGTTGGGTAGACACAAAGCAGCGACTGACTCCGATGCCGCCTACCGAAGTAGGGACCCTCCTGACGATGCTACGCGCTGCTGCCGGCAGTAACAACGTTTTGAATGCGGTGCTCAGGATGTCTTCACAGGAAGCTACCTATAGGAGTCTCTTCACCTTTCGTTTGTGCCTAATTCAACACCAATTCAACTCGAAGTCGTTGCTAAAACTCTCAGCTCATTGGTGCTACATTTTTCACGACACTGCAGCTCGCTTCAGGACCTTGTGACCCGCTTCTGACCAAAAAAAAATGCAGAGCCTATTTGCTTACTATTCGACGCTTCTTCGGTATCGTTTAGTAAACACACCACCCGGCTACCTTGAACACACACACATCTGCTCTGTCCTGCCCAGTTCCAAGGCAGATAGTTGCAGACTCGTGACGAATGCTTCACGAACGGCATTGAGGATTAAATCAGCCATATAAAGGCAGGCTCTTCACAGAGCGCAGTCGCCTTCCGTAGAGACTTGGGCGGGGCAGCGTGTCCTCGTTGCTCCGCAAGAAACACTCGATAGGTCATATACGTAACGACGGCTGCTCGTCAGTTCGGTATTACTATAATTCGCTACGATTGTACAGGACGCTCTACGACAAACACCCTACGTGGATTCCGTGAAATGGGCGCCGTGTGACGCCCCAGCCTGTATGCCAGCTACCACAGTGACGGAGGATCCGACAAAGGGTCGAACATGTCGACCGGACGGCCAAATATTTCAGTATACGTGGTTGGGTGGCATCACTGTGCACCGGCTACTGAGGAAGCACGTAGCCTGAGGCGATGGCAGAAATTTCTATGCCACCTTTGTGAGAAACAATTATAATACGCTCGAGGCGCAGATTACTTATACGATAGTGTAGGTGTAGACGCGTGTCGCTGCTCCACACCCTTTTCCCTTGCGCTAATTCCTTCAGTCGCATGCTCTACTTGGCGAAACCTACTGCGGATCTCCACTTTGACGATTATACGCGTGGCAGCCATTTCGTTGTCCACATAACGGTGCCGCGCCTCCACTTTTGTAGGCGGAAGCCTTCTTTCTGTACGTAGTTGTGCATTCTGTGTATTCTCTATTCCGCCCGACTAGAGAAATACGTGATTTTCGAGACAGGCGCGATTAATGTACCTTTCAAACAAAAACGTGTGTGCGGGTAAGATGTAGGCGGTGTTGCCACTCGGTAGTGGCAACATGATGTACGCCGATGCAGCCCCCTACGTGAAGGAATGCGCTACGAAAACACATCAGGAGCCGTTGGGCTGTACCAAAGGCATATCTGTCCCCTCCTTCAGTCACTGCAACACACACGTCGCCGTGACAGGTCGAAGAAGCAGGAAGTTCTGCAGGAAATTCTTTCACTAACATCTGTGCGTATGACTCTGCGTTCCTGCTGGCTGGTTGAGTATGATGTGGAGACATTGGTACCACATTTGTATCTACGAACGTTCAAATGGAATCCACCTGATTCCTTCACCGACGATTACGTTTTCGTCTCGCGTAGCACGCACCATTGGGTCCTTCCAGGCTGACGTCGGGGTAAAATCTCGTTGTTATCGGTCACGAGGATTTGTACAAATTACTGACTTCTTCGAGAGTCATCTGAGGTTGCCGTGCTCGTAGAAGTGTCAAATCGTAGACTCGGATCTGGGGAAGTGCCGAAAATCGTACGGATAAATGATCGCGTAGAACGTAATGGGATATGCTACGTCGCCCTCTTGTCGTACCCTAGCTACAGTTACATGCCCCGGGATCAGCGTCAGCCCAGTTGACCACGCCCTTCGCTGAGAACACAGGCGGTGTCCTACAGCGAATGTGGAGCTTGCCTACTAAGAGTCATCGCTGTGTAGTGCCTGCGCACTCATACAATTCACACCTATTGGCGTCAGACGCGAGCAACAATGTGGTAGTTTGTCGACAGAAGAAACGCCAACTTGCTGCGAGTCGACGGGATTTGTTGTGAAGGGGCCATTCGAAGGGCCTTCACGTCAGAAGCACGACACAAACACGATTTGAAGAGGGTCATGTGCTGCCGGTTCGCGCTTGACTACCAATGCCCGTACCTAGACCTGTTGCCGTAGGCATCACACAGGTCATGTACCTTCCAAACTACGAGCGTCCTGCAACAAACGTGAAACCGGAAGGACCGAAGCACATCCACGATTCTGGACGTACCTCCTGCCTTTCACATTGGGTTGGAAGTACGCACCTTGAGCCGCTCAGCTGGCATTGTCCACCAAAGGTACAACCGAACGGTGTTTCAAACGCTCCGCCACTAAGGGCTATGATGGAACGTCATTCATCGTCCGTAAGCGTGCGATCATTCACACCGTGCCATAATCCCATGGGGTGTAACGCACGCCACCTGAACTGCCCTCCTTTCTCGGACACGCTTCCCCTATCATCGGCAGCTCCGACTGTGCATTCGCTCTGCGTCTTGACACCACGGGCGAGGTCTTGCTGCGAACGTCTGCAAGCAGAGGAACAGACAATTTGCCGCTCACGTGGAACAGTAGTCCTAGCTCACCACCTGCACATAGTATATCCTTCTTGTGTGTGCGTTCGCCAAGAGCAGCAACGAGGTTTCAGCGCTCAACGTGCCACAACCGCTGTGCACGGTGTGGGTGCTGAATTTCCACACAAAGTATGAGATGGTCAACAGCATGGCGTGTAAATATGGTTATATCGTACATACTCTCTGGGTGTCTGTGTGAGTCGACGGCCTAGCTTCCGGGACAGAGCGGTCAAAGCCACTCATTCGGAAAAAACGCAGTAATAGTGAACAGGTACCCTTCCCTGGAAGGGGGGGGGGAACCCCGGCGTGATATCCTTGTCGAGAATAGTGAGCCGTGATAGCCTAGGTGCGCCTTCAGGGTCCTTAGTCAACGCTGACTTACTGGTCGTCAGCGACTGCTCCACCGCCAATGCCACTTTTTCAATACCTTTGCCAACTCGGTGTGGCCAACCGCCCGCGACCGTGTGCATATTACATCCTTCTTTGCGGCAATGACACTGTGGTCGCGATTTCACCAGAGGAAATATATCCGCGGCACAAAACAATCTGGAGTCATGATCAACTATAAGGCTCAGGGACAAGGAAAGTGTGGCCAGTCTGTACTAAGGGCCGCTAAGTTCTGCACCACGTTGCAATCCTTCGACAAAAGGGTGTTTCCTTCACCCGCAGCCTCGGAATCCCGGGCATTGTCATGGTACTTCGTGCTCTCCGCGAACCAGTATTCCGGCAGCAATCATATGAGCTAGGGTCATTTACATGCTTCAATCGTTGGGTAGACACAAAGCAGCGACTGACTCCGATGCCGCCTACCGAAGTAGGGACCCTCCTGACGATGCTACTCGCTGCTGCCGGCAGTAACAACGTTTTGAATGCGGTGCTCAGGATGTCTTCACAGGAAGCTACCTATAGGAGTCTCTTCACCTTTCGTTTGTGCCTAATTCAACACCAATTCAACTCGAAGTCGTTGCTAAAACTCTCAGCTCATTGGTGCTACATTTTTCACGACACTGCAGCTCGCTTCAGGACCTTGTGACCCGCTTCTGACCAAAAAAAAATGCAGAGCCTATTTGCTTACTATTCGACGCTTCTTCGGTATCGTTTAGTAAACACACCACCCGGCTACCTTGAACACACACACATCTGCTCTGTCCTGCCCAGTTCCAAGGCAGATAGTTGCAGACTCGTGACGAATGCTTCACGAACGGCATTGAGGATTAAATCAGCCATATAAAGGCAGGCTCTTCACAGAGCGCAGTCGCCTTCCGTAGAGACTTGGGCGGGGCAGCGTGTCCTCGTTGCTCCGCAAGAAACACTCGATAGGTCATATACGTAACGACGGCTGCTCGTCAGTTCGGTATTACTATAATTCGCTACGATTGTACAGGACGCTCTACGACAAACACCCTACGTGGATTCCGTGAAATGGGCGCCGTGTGACGCCCCAGCCTGTATGCCACAGCTACCACAGTGACGGAGGATCCGACAAAAGGGTCGAACATGTCGACCGGACGGCCAAATATTTCAGTATACGTGGTTGGGTGGCATCACTGTGCACCGGCTACTGAGGAAGCACGTAGCCTGAGGCGATGGCAGAAATTTCTATGCCACCTTTGTGAGAAACAATTATAATACGCTCGAGGCGCAGATTACTTATACGATAGTGTAGGTGTAGACGCGTGTCGCTGCTCCACACCCTTTTCCTTGCGCTAATTCCTTCAGTCGCATGCTCCACTTGGCGAAACCTACTGCGGATCTCCACTTTGACGATTATACGCGTGGCAGCCATTTCGTTGTCCACATGACGGTGCCGCGCCTCCATTTTTGTAGGCGGAAGCCTTCTTTCTGTACGTAGTTGTGCATTCTGTGTATTCTCTATTCCGCCCAACGAGAGAAATACGTGATTTTCGAGACAGGCGCGATTAATGTACCTTTCAAACAAAAACGTGTGTGCGGGTAAGATGTAGGCGGTGTTGCCACTCGGTAGTGGCAACATGATGTACGCCGATGCAGCCCCTACGTGAAGGAATGCGCTACGAAAACACATCAGGAGCCGTTGGGCTGTACCAAAGGCATATCTGTCCCCTCCTTCAGTCACTGCAACACACACGTCGCCGTGACAGGTCGAAGAAGAAGCAAGAAGTTCTGCAGGAAATTCTTTCACTAACATCTGTGCGTATGACTTTGCGTTCCTGCTGGCTGGTTGAGTATGATGTGGAGACATTGGTACCACATTTGTATCTACGAACGTTCAAATGGAATCCACCTGATTCCTTCACCGACGATTACGTTTTCGTCTCGCGTAGCACGCACCATTGGGTCCTTCCAGGCTGACGTCGGGGTGAAATCTCGTTGTTATAGGTCACGAGGATTTGTACAAATTACTGACTTCTTCGAGAGTCACCTGAGGTTGCCGTGCTCGTAGAAGTGTCAAATCGAAGACTCGGATCTGGGGAAGTGCCGAAAATCGTACGGATAAATGATCGCGTAGAACGTAATGGGATATGCTACGTCGCCCTCTTGTCGTACCCTAGCTACAGTTACATGCCCCGGGATCAGCGTCAGCCCAGTTGACCACGCCCTTCGCTGAGAACACAGGCGGTGTCCTACAGCGAATGTGGAGCTTGCCTACTAAGAGTCATCGCTGTGTAGTGCCTGCGCACTCATACAATTCACACCTATTGGCGTCAGACGCGAGCAACAATGTGGTAGTTTGTCGACAGAAGAAACGCCAACTTGCTGCGAGTCGACGGGATTTGTTGTGAAGGGGCCATTCGAAGGGCCTTCACGTCAGAAGCACGACACAAACACGATTTGAAGAGGGTCATGTGCTGCCGGTTCGCGCTTGACTACCAATGCCCGTACCTAGACCTGTTGCCGTAGGCATCACACAGGTCATGTACCTTCCAAACTACGAGCGTCCTGCAACAAACGTGAAACCGGAAGGACCGAAGCACATCCACGATTCTGGACGTACCTCCTGCCTTTCACATTGGGTTGGAAGTACGCACCTTGAGCCGCTCAGCTGGCATTGTCCACCAAAGGTACAACCGAACGGTGTTTCAAACGCTCCGCCACTAAGGGCTATGATGGAACGTCATTCATCGTCCGTAAGCGTGCGATCATTCACACCGTGCCATAATCCCATGGGGTGTAACGCACGCCACCTGAACTGCCCTCCTTTCTCGGACACGCTTCCCTATCATCGGCAGCTCCGACTGTGCATTCGCTCTGCGTCTTGACACCACGGGCGAGGTCTTGCTGCGAACGTCTGCAAGCAGAGGAACAGACAATTTGCCGCTCACGTGGAACAGTAGTCCTAGCTCACCACCTGCACATAGTATATCCTTCTTGTGTGTGCGTTCGCCAAGAGCAGCAACGAGGTTTCAGCGCTCAACGTGCCACAACCGCTGTGCACGGTGTGGGTGCTGAATTTCCACACAAAGTATGAGATGGTCAACAGCATGGCGTGTAAATATGGTTATATCGTACATACTCTCTGGGTGTCTGTGTGAGTCGACGGCCTAGCTTCCGGGACAGAGCGGTCAAAGCCACTCATTCGGAAAAACGCAGTAATAGTGAACAGGTACCCTTCCCTGGAAGGGGGAACCCCGGCGTGATATCCTTGTCGAGAATAGTGAGCCGTGATAGCCTAGGTGCGCCTTCAGGGTCCTTAGTCAACGCTGACTTACTGGTCGTCAGCGACTGCTCCACCGCCAATGCCACTTTTTCAATACCTTTGCCAACTCGGTGTGGCCAACCGCCCGCGACCGTGTGCATATTACATCCTTCTTTGCGGCAATGACACTGTGGTCGCGATTTCACCAGAGGAAATATATCCGCGGCACAAAACAATCTGGAGTCATGATCAACTATAAGGCTCAGGGACAAGGAAAGTGTGGCCAGTCTGTACTAAGGGCCGCTAAGTTCTGCACCACGTTGCAATCCTTCGACAAAGGGTGTTTCCTTCACCCGCAGCCTCGGAATCCCCGGGCATTGTCATGGTACTTCGTGCTCTCCGCGAACCAGTATTCCGGCAGCAATCATATGAGCTAGGGTCATTTACATGCTTCAATCGTTGGGTAGACACAAAGCAGCGACTGACTCCGATGCCGCCTACCGAAGTAGGGACCCTCCTGACGATGCTACTCGCTGCTGCCGGCAGTAACAACGTTTTGAATGCGGTGCTCAGGATGTCTTCACAGGAAGCTACGTATAGGAGTCTCTTCACCTTTCGTTTGTGCCTAATTCAACACCAATTCAACTCGAAGTCGTTGCTAAAACTCTCAGCTCATTGGTGCTACATTTTTCACGACACTGCAGCTCGCTTCAGGACCTTGTGACCCGCTTCTGACCAAAAAAATGCAGAGCCTATTTGCTTACTATTCGACGCTTCTTCGGTATCGTTTAGTAAACACACCACCCGGCTACCTTGAACACACACACATCTGCTCTGTCCTGCCCAGTTCCAAGGCAGATAGTTGCAGACTCGTGACGAATGCTTCACGAACGGCATTGAGGATTAAATCAGCCATATAAAGGCAGGCTCTTCACAGAGCGCAGTCGCCTTCCGTAGAGACTTGGGCGGGGCAGCGTGTCCTCGTTGCTCCGCAAGAAACACTCGATAGGTCATATACGTAACGACGGCTGCTCGTCAGTTCGGTATTACTATAATTCGCTACGATTGTACAGGACGCTCTACGACAAACACCCTACGTGGATTCCGTGAAATGGGCGCCGTGTGACGCCCCAGCCTGTATGCCACAGCTACCACAGTGACGGAGGATCCGACAAAGGGTCGAACATGTCGACCGGACGGCCAAATATTTCAGTATACGTGGTTGGGTGGCATCACTGTGCACCGGCTACTGAGGAAGCACGTAGCCTGAGGCGATGGCAGAAATTTCTATGCCACCTTTGTGAGAAACAATTATAATACGCTCGAGGCGCAGATTACTTATACGATAGTGTAGGTGTAGACGCGTGTCGCTGCTCCACACCCTTTTCCCTTGCGCTAATTCCTTCAGTCGCATGCTCTACTTGGCGAAACCTACTGCGGATCTCCACTTTGACGATTATACGCGTGGCAGCCATTTCGTTGTCCACATAACGGTGCCGCGCCTCCACTTTTGTAGGCGGAAGCCTTCTTTCTGTACGTAGTTGTGCATTCTGTGTATTCTCTATTCTCTAGAGAAATACGTGATTTTCGAGACAGGCGCGATTAATGTACCTTTCAAACAAAAACGTGTGTGCGTGTAAGATGTAGGCGGTGTTGCCACTCGGTAGTGGCAACATGATGTACGCCGATGCAGCCCCTACGTGAAGGAATGCGCTACGAAAACACATCAGGAGCCGTTGGGCTGTACCAAAGGCATATCTGTCCCCTCCTTCAGTCACTGCAACACACACGTCGCCGTGACAGGTCGAAGAAGGAAGAAGTTCTGCAGGAAATTCTTTCACTAACATCTGTGCGTATGACTTTGCGTTCCTGCTGGCTGGTTGAGCATGATGTGGAGACATTGGTACCACATTTGTATCTACGAACGTTCAAATGGAATCCACCTGATTCCTTCACCGACGATTACGTTTTCGTCTCGCGTAGCACGCACCATTGGGTCCTTCCAGGCTGACGTCGGGGTGAAATCTCGTTGTTATAGGTCACGAGGATTTGTACAAATTACTGACTTCTTCGAGAGTCACCTGAGGTTGCCGTGCTCGTAGAAGTGTCAAATCGAAGACTCGGATCTGGGGAAGTGCCGAAAATCGTACGGATAAATGATCGCGTAGAACGTAATGGGATATGCTACGTCGCCCTCTTGTCGTACCCTAGCTACAGTTACATGCCCCGGGATCAGCGTCAGCCCAGTTGACCACGCCCTTCGCTGAGAACACAGGCGGTGTCCTACAGCGAATGTGGAGCTTGCCTACTAAGAGTCATCGCTGTGTAGTGCCTGCGCACTCATACAATTCACACCTATTGGCGTCAGACGCGAGCAACAATGTGGTAGTTTGTCGACAGAAGAAACGCCAACTTGCTGCGAGTCGACGGGATTTGTTGTGAAGGGGCCATTCGAAGGGCCTTCACGTCAGAAGCACGACACAAACACGATTTGAAGAGGGTCATGTGCTGCCGGTTCGCGCTTGACTACCAATGCCCGTACCTAGACCTGTTGCCGTAGGCATCACACAGGTCATGTACCTTCCAAACTACGAGCGTCCTGCAACAAACGTGAAACCGGAAGGACCGAAGCACATCCACGATTCTGGACGTACCTCCTGCCTTTCACATTGGGTTGGAAGTACGCACCTTGAGCCGCTCAGCTGGCATTGTCCACCAAAGGTACAACCGAACGGTGTTTCAAACGCTCCGCCACTAAGGGCTATGATGGAACGTCATTCATCGTCCGTAAGCGTGCGATCATTCACACCGTGCCATAATCCCATGGGGTGTAACGCACGCCACCTGAACTGCCCTCCTTTTTCTCGGACACGCTTCCCTATCATCGGCAGCTCCGACTGTGCATTCGCTCTGCGTCTTGACACCACGGGCGAGGTCTTGCTGCGAACGTCTGCAAGCAGAGGAACAGACAATTTGCCGCTCACGTGGAACAGTAGTCCTAGCTCACCACCTGCACATAGTATATCCTTCTTGTGTGTGCGCGTTCGCCAAGAGCAGCAACGAGGTTTCAGCGCTCAACGTGCCACAACCGCTGTGCACGGTGTGGGTGCTGAATTTCCACACAAAGTATGAGATGGTCAACAGCATGGCGTGTAAATATGGTTATATCGTACATACTCTCTGGGTGTCTGTGTGAGTCGACGGCCTAGCTTCCGGGACAGAGCGGTCAAAGCCACTCATTCGGAAAAAACGCAGTAATAGTGAACAGGTACCCTTCCCTGGAAGGGGGGGGGGAACCCCGGCGTGATATCCTTGTCGAGAATAGTGAGCCGTGATAGCCTAGGTGCGCCTTCAGGGTCCTTAGTCAACGCTGACTTACTGGTCGTCAGCGACTGCTCCACCGCCAATGCCACTTTTTCAATACCTTTGCCAACTCGGTGTGGCCAACCGCCCGCGACCGTGTGCATATTACATCCTTCTTTGCGGCAATGACACTGTGGTCGCGATTTCACCAGAGGAAATATATCCGCGGCACAAAACAATCTGGAGTCATGATCAACTATAAGGCTCAGGGACAAGGAAAGTGTGGCCAGTCTGTACTAAGGGCCGCTAAGTTCTGCACCACGTTGCAATCCTTCGACAAAAGGGTGTTTCCTTCACCCGCAGCCTCGGAATCCCGGGCATTGTCATGGTACTTCGTGCTCTCCGCGAACCAGTATTCCGGCAGCAATCATATGAGCTAGGGTCATTTACATGCTTCAATCGTTGGGTAGACACAAAGCAGCGACTGACTCCGATGCCGCCTACCGAAGTAGGGACCCTCCTGACGATGCTACTCGCTGCTGCCGGCAGTAACAACGTTTTGAATGCGGTGCTCAGGATGTCTTCACAGGAAGCTACCTATAGGAGTCTCTTCACCTTTCGTTTGTGCCTAATTCAACACCAATTCAACTCGAAGTCGTTGCTAAAACTCTCAGCTCATTGGTGCTACATTTTTCACGACACTGCAGCTCGCTTCAGGACCTTGTGACCCGCTTCTGACCAAAAAAAAATGCAGAGCCTATTTGCTTACTATTCGACGCTTCTTCGGTATCGTTTAGTAAACACACCACCCGGCTACCTTGAACACACACACATCTGCTCTGTCCTGCCCAGTTCCAAGGCAGATAGTTGCAGACTCGTGACGAATGCTTCACGAACGGCATTGAGGATTAAATCAGCCATATAAAGGCAGGCTCTTCACAGAGCGCAGTCGCCTTCCGTAGAGACTTGGGCGGGGCAGCGTGTCCTCGTTGCTCCGCAAGAAACACTCGATAGGTCATATACGTAACGACGGCTGCTCGTCAGTTCGGTATTACTATAATTCGCTACGATTGTACAGGACGCTCTACGACAAACACCCTACGTGGATTCCGTGAAATGGGCGCCGTGTGACGCCCCAGCCTGTATGCCACAGCTACCACAGTGACGGAGGATCCGACAAAAGGGTCGAACATGTCGACCGGACGGCCAAATATTTCAGTATACGTGGTTGGGTGGCATCACTGTGCACCGACTACTGAGGAAGCACGTAGCCTGAGGCGATGGCAGAAATTCCTATGCCACCTTTGTGAGAAACAACATATAATACGGTCGAGGCGCAGATTACTTATACGATAGTGTAGGTGTAGACGCGTGTCGCTGCTCCACACCCTTTTCCCTTGCGCTAATTCCTTCAGTCGCATGCTCCACTTGGCGAAACCTACTGCGGATCTCCACTTTGACGATTATACGCGTGGCAGCCGTTTCGTTGTCCAGATGACGGTGCCGCGCCTCCATTTTTGTAGACGGAAGCCTCCTTTGTACGTAGTGCTGCCTCGTGTTGTATTCGCTATTCCGCCCAACGAGAGAAATACGTGATTTTCGAGACAGGTGCGATTAATGTACCTTTCAAACAAAAACGTGTGTGCGGGTAAGATGTAGGCGGTGTTGCCACTCGGTAGTGGCAACATGATGTACGCCGATGCAGCCCCCTACGTGAAGGAATGCGCTACGAAAACACATCAGGAGCCGTTGGGCTGTACCAAAGGCATATCTGTCCCCTCCTTCAGTCACTGCAACACACACGTCGCCGTGACAGGTCGAAGAAGCAGGAAGTTCTGCAGGAAATTCTTTCACTAACATCTGTGCGTATGACTCTGCGTTCCTGCTGGCTGGTTGAGTATGATGTGGAGACATTGGTACCACATTTGTATCTACGAACGTTCAAATGGAATCCACCTGATTCCTTCACCGACGATTACGTTTTCGTCTCGCGTAGCACGCACCATTGGGTCCTTCCAGGCTGACGTCGGGGTGAAATCTCGTTGTTATAGGTCACGAGGATTTGTACAAATTACTGACTTCTTCGAGAGTCACCTGAGGTTGCCGTGCTCGTAGAAGTGTCAAATCGAAGACTCGGATCTGGGGAAGTGCCGAAAATCGTACGGATAAATGATCGCGTAGAACGTAATGGGATATGCTACGTCGCCCTCTTGTCGTACCCTAGCTACAGTTACATGCCCCGGGATCAGCGTCAGCCCAGTTGACCACGCCCTTCGCTGAGAACACAGGCGGTGTCCTACAGCGAATGTGGAGCTTGCCTACTAAGAGTCATCGCTGTGTAGTGCCTGCGCACTCATACAATTCACACCTATTGGCGTCAGACGCGAGCAACAATGTGGTAGTTTGTCGACAGAAGAAACGCCAACTTGCTGCGAGTCGACGGGATTTGTTGTGAAGGGGCCATTCGAAGGGCCTTCACGTCAGAAGCACGACACAAACACGATTTGAAGAGGGTCATGTGCTGCCGGTTCGCGCTTGACTACCAATGCCCGTACCTAGACCTGTTGCCGTAGGCATCACACAGGTCATGTACCTTCCAAACTACGAGCGTCCTGCAACAAACGTGAAACCGGAAGGACCGAAGCACATCCACGATTCTGGACGTACCTCCTGCCTTTCACATTGGGTTGGAAGTACGCACCTTGAGCCGCTCAGCTGGCATTGTCCACCAAAGGTACAACCGAACGGTGTTTCAAACGCTCCGCCACTATGGGCTATGATGGAACGTCATTCATCGTCCATAAGGCGTACGATCATACACACCGTGCCATAATCCCATGGGGTGTAACGCACGCCACCTGAACTGCCCTCCTTTCTCGAACACGCTTCCCTTATCACCGGCAGCTACGACTGTGCATTCGCTCTGCGTCTTGACACCACGGGCGAGGTCTTGCTGCGAACGTCTGCAAGCAGAGGAACAGACAATTTGCCGCTCACGTGGAACAGTAGTCCTAGCTCACCACCTGCACATAGTATATCCTTCTTGTGTGTGCGTTCGCCAAGAGCAGCAACGAGGTTTCAGCGCTCAACCGCTGTGCACGGTGTGGGTGCTGAATTTCCACACAAAGTATGAGATGGTCAACAGCATGGCGTGTAAAATATGGTTATATCGTACATACTCTCTGGGTGTCTGTGTGAGTCGACGGCCTAGCTTCCGGGACAGAGCGGTCAAAGCCACTCATTCGGAAAAACGCAGTAATAGTGAACAGGTACCCTTCCCTGAAGGGGGAACCCCGGCGTGATATCCTTGTCGAGAATAGTGAGCCGTGATAGCCTAGGTGCGCCTTCAGGGTCCTTAGTCAACGCTGACTTACTGGTCGTCAGCGACTGCTCCACCGCCAATGCCACTTTTTCAATACCTTTGCCAACTCGGTGTGGCCAACCGCCCGCGACCGTGTGCATATTACATCCTTCTTTGCGGCAATGACACTGTGGTCGCGATTTCACCAGAGGAAATATATCCGCGGCACAAAACAATCTGGAGTCATGATCAACTATAAGGCTCAGGGACAAGGAAAGTGTGGCCAGTCTGTACTAAGGGCCGCTAAGTTCTGCACCACGTTGCAATCCTTCGACAAAAGGGTGTTTCCTTCACCCGCAGCCTCGGAATCCCCGGGCATTGTCATGGTACTTCGTGCTCTCCGCGAACCAGTATTCCGGCAGCAATCATATGAGCTAGGGTCATTTACATGCTTCAATCGTTGGGTAGACACAAAGCAGCGACTAATTCCGATGCCGCTTACCGAAGTAGGGACCCTCCTGACGATGCTACTCGCTGCTGCCGGCAGTAACAACGTTTTGAATGCGGTGCTCAGGATGTCTTCACAGGAAGCTACCTATAGGAGTCTCTTCACCTTTCGTTTGTGCCTAATTCAACACCAATTCAACTCGAAGTCGTTGCTAAAACTCTCAGCTCATTGGTGCTACATTTTTCACGACACTGCAGCTCGCTTCAGGACCTTGTGACCCGCTTCTGACCAAAAAAAAAATGCAGAGCCTATTTGCTTACTATTCGACGCTTCTTCGGTATCGTTTAGTAAACACACCACCCGGCTACCTTGAACACACACACATCTGCTCTGTCCTGCCCAGTTCCAAGGCAGATAGTTGCAGACTCGTGACGAATGCTTCACGAACGGCATTGAGGATTAAATCAGCCATATAAAGGCAGGCTCTTCACAGAGCGCAGTCGCCTTCCGTAGAGACTTGGGCGGGGCAGCGTGTCCTCGTTGCTCCGCAAGAAACACTCGATAGGTCATATACGTAACGACGGCTGCTCGTCAGTTCGGTATTACTATAATTCGCTACGATTGTACAGGACGCTCTACGACAAACAGCCTACGTGGATTCCGTGAAATGGGCACCGTGTGACGCCTCAGCCTGTATGCCACAGCTACCACAGTGACGGAGGATCCGACAAAAGGGTCGAACATGTCGACCGGACGGCCAAATATTCCAGTATACGTGGTTGGGTGGCATCACTGTGCACCGGCTACTGAGGAAGCACGTAGCCTGAGGCGATGGCAGAAATTTCTATGCCACCTTTGTGAGAAACAATTATAATACGCTCGAGGCGCAGATTACTTATACGATAGTGTAGGTGTAGGCGCGTGTCGCTGCTCCACACCCTTTTCCCTTGCGCTAATCTCCCTTCAGTCGCATGCTCCACTTGGCGAAACCTACTGTGAAGGTGCAATCAGAGCAAAATCTGCCCGCCGTGAACACGCTGCGCCTGGGTGGCCTCCTAGATTCCGCGGTCAGACGGCCGCTTTCTGGCCGACGTGAGAAGAGTCGGCGGTGCAAATGCAGCCGGAAAGCATTGCGCCATGATGAATCCGATTTACACCTGGGGTGTTCGCTGCAAATGGGCATGTTCTGGTGCGCCTTGTGTACCTGCTGCGTTCTGAGAAGCTTTGTTAATGTGAGGCCGAGAACAACCGAAGCGTGGCCAACTATTTGAAGTCGAGCCTCCGCCTGGAAACACTGTTCAAAGAGGCACAAGACGCTCTGGTTCCAAGGCTCTCGGAGTTACCTTGGCGCCGCCAATCTGTTACAGCTGTTGCACGACGCAAATACAGCGCTTCCCCTACTTATATCTGCGCTCGAAAAATGCACATTGCTCCCTTTCATGCGTACGGGCACACTATGGATATGCACCTCAAACTTGGAAAATTTCACTCGCTCATCGGCACCGGCCACCGCTTATAAGCGTTCCAAGTGCTCCATTCCACGCCCGCTGCATACCACCTGCCCTTGGCTCCAGTGATATGCTGGCGCTAGACACCTACTGCTTATTGTCTCAGTAGCCTTTCACCTTTCAACGTGTGCTGATAGCCCTACGTTGAAGTTCCACCTTTCCCCTTCACACGGCGCATTGCGTAACAGCCTGTGTGATGGTCAACCCGAGGTGCATGGAGAGTCGTGTCTCCGTAGAATCTCACTGCCTTCCAGGTACCAGTTTACGTTTATCCATCTAACAGTCCTCATTTAACGTTGTGGAAGGCAAGGCTGGTAGAACGGTACTAGCCCTCTGACAATATTACAGCGTCTTCGTACATGGGCGTCTCGCGACATTTAACTCGCACTGCGCTCTCAATGGGGAAACAGCGATCGAAGCATATCTCTACGCAAGCGAAGAACCGTTGCTTTCACAGAACGCCCCCTGAAGGTCCGCCACAATGCTTAAATCTTGCTATATATAGTCATTGCTTTTGTCTCTCTTTCCAGAAAAGTCGTTTCACGTGTGCACGTGTGTGTAGACCACATGTACAGGTTTGCATGGGTGAAGGTTATCGAAGGAAAAAAGCGTATTTCCTGCCCTAAATCCACAGTTACTGTCTTTGCTGAAAGGCACGGTAGATCGCGAAGTTTCAATCCAAGAAGTCAACTCTCTACGTTGACAGTGGAACTTCTCAGGAGAGGTCACTTGTGCGTATTCGATGTCAACATTGTCGTAGTTTTGTAAGGTGCTGCTGCATACCGGAGACAGAGCGTCCTCCTAGGACACCAATCCACGGAGCAACAGTTGTTGGGCCAAAAAGGTACGTTGACAGACTGTCCGTTCTGTACAGGCGCGCAGTGCGAAATAGTGGGGCCAGGACTTGAAAAGTGCCGCGGGAGAAACAGCGTAGACATCAAGGAGTCGTTATCGTGTCGGTCTCCAGCCAGGCCCGCAGAAGAGAGCATCGCATTTTTTGTAGCCTTGCAACGAACTTCATCGTACCAGGCGAAAAGTTGACTAGGTTCGCGCAGCTGGAAAAATAACGCTGCTGTCTGGAACACATCACAGCCTACCTAACCACAGGATATATCGTGTAGCGCGCCTTTATTATCTTCCTGATGCAGCGATATGTGTGCGGGGTTTAAAGCAGGAAGTCCATTCATATGTCAGTTTCGGTCCGTCGACAACCCGACGACACGAACGCGTTCTTCGTTTGAACGCGCTCCATTTCCATGTTTCGTCCTCGCAAAATCTCTTGCTTAAAAGCGATGAGAGATGGAATGGGCGCGTTCTAGAAAGTTGACATCTGAAACTGTGCCGTCCCGCGGACGCCACTATACCTTTCACCTGCTGCGCCGACGACACAAGGGGAGGCCGACCGGCTGCAGCCGATAGAACCCGACACCTGTTCTTTACTCGATTCACTCGTGTACCTGTCAAAGAGTCCGCTACCTTGTCGCTCTCAGCTTCGTAAAATTTGTGGTCATCGCGGACCAAGAGAATCGTACAACAGTTTCGCAGCGTGATGGAGGAAACTCATTTGGGAACGCTTTCTCATTTGCTTCTGCCACGACTTTTTCGAAAGTTCTTCATTGGAATGGCATGTACTTTCGCTAAAACGACGACAGTGCAGAGGTTCGGTCTCCAAAATAAGCTTCTCCCAGTACAGCAACAGAGGCCACACCGAGGGGCAAGAGACATTTGAAAACCTTCAAACTGCTTTATGACGATGTCACTTTCACAAAGGGTTGATATCGCTGAGCGTCACTGTCTATATAACAGGCTTGCAGCGTCGTTGACGCCATATCTGCTTTTCTGTGTCTCTTTCTCCACACTGGTCCAAATCTCCCCTCGCCAGCACAACAGTCATTGTATAACCAGAAAAAGTGTCTACAATCCGCACATACACTCGGAGACGCTGCCGTGCTCACCTCACCGAGGAGCTCTACATGACACCGTCGAGGCGCTTTGCGCCACACTCAGGAGAGGTCTCATCAATGATTGGGCGTCCGGTCTTTTTCCGGAATACCGTTACACCTCTGTCGTTGCGTCGAATTCGCGGTATCGGAAGCCGTACCGGCTCCACCACAAGCGCTAAGTGCTGACCGTGGGCTGTTAGAGGGTTGCAGTCACACTTTGTTTTTCATGTTAAGCCCTTCTGCTTGGTTGTCGTACCGAAATTAGCTACTGGTGTAGTCGCGTAGGACCGCCGAAGGAAGTCACCTTGTTCTCCATATGCATGCTCTTGCCATTTGTACCACAGATGCGTTATTCCTTCCATCGGCGAACCCTGCTTTTGGAATCCACTTCCCCTCCACATGACTCAACGTCTATGCCTTGTGAAAGATGAATCCATTTCCAACGGTGCTTGTAGCTATGCGTGGGAGACTCAGGCACTGTGAACGGGGCCTGAACAGGGTGAGTCTCCTACAGAAACATTGCCTCATACCAACACAAGAGATGGCTGAAGAGTTAGTCTGAAAGGGGGTTGGAGCTATTTGCTATTGCCATCCGGGGAACACGGCATCGGCCTCTAACGGCCCTCTTCGTGAAACGATTACATGCGCCAAACAGTGCTATGCGCCTGCAGAAAATTGGTCTTACCTTGATTCTCTTCACGTCTATAAATTAGATTATTTGTAGTAAGTTGGTTTGTTCACTTTGTATCGCTTATACACTTGGCAAAGGCATCGCCAATTACGTGGGTGGCCGCGTGCGCGATGGCGAGAAAGCATTCGATTTTAAGAGAGGACTGCGCTAGTGCGTTTGAGCGTCCGTGAGTTGTCCTCATTGATGGAGTATCAGTAGTAATGCTAGTAGCAGGTGGTACTAATAAACGAAAACCGCTGACAACGTAATTAAATCGGGAATGACGAGTATGTACCCAAAGAACTTTCTGACGCTGGCGCACCTTAAAATGAAGTGCAATCGTCTTGGTAGTGAAGTCTACGCTACCTGCCAGGAGCTCGCGCATTAGCAAGTTTGCGCGCCTCCGTGTTCCTTTCTTGCGACCGATCTTATGGTACAAAGCGTAGTGAGGACTGATGGTCTCCGAGCGCACAGCCATACTGTACTCACACGCCAGAGACGCAGGTGGAGACCTGTAATGTGTGTCAGGCCCAGAAGTCGGGCCCACTGAAGGTAGCCAGCGAATGGGAAGTTAGTGAAGTACTCACAGTAACACTTAACGCGCGCTGTAAGGGAAGCTTTATACAAGCTTTGATTGCGCAGGCTGCCTGGCCTCAAGGCAGACAGAACTACTTCAATTGTCGACGTGCGCAGACGTGAAGAGGTTGGTCGTTGAATGTGCGTTGGAGATGCTGTACTGGCACAGGCTCAGCCCTTGTTGGAAACGTGCAGTCGGCGTGTAGTCAAAAGCGTAGGTTAGAACAGATATCCTTTGCGGCGGTCTCCTCCTTCCAAATCGTTCCGTCGACCGATAGGGTCAGTAGATGTATAGCATTAGGCTTGATCGTACAATCGCAGGCGACAACAGGCCGGCACGCCGGTGTTCATTTCGAGAGTGGGGACATTCGCAAGCCCCGCATGCACGTGACCATAGGGGGGCTCTCCTCGTCTCTACCCTCCCGGGGCCACTACATCGCCCATACAGTACAACATATTGAGACGCCGTTATTCCAACCTGCCGTCCAGTTCATCAGCTCTCATCTTTCGTCGTGTTTACAAACCGGCACACGTAATTCAGCACTCAAAAGAATTGTTGTATTGGCACCTTTCAACCATTTGGAACCACGCTGGATAAAAGGCGCCGTGACCGTCTATCCAAGGTCTATCCTTCTGCTGTTTTTTCGCCCTTGCGATACCGTTCTTCAGGCATTCCGGCCGGCATCGTCCACATGGAAAGATTAAAACTGCGTTGTTCTAATCTACAAACCCCATACAGTATACCATATTGGACGCCATTGGATATATATCGTGAAGAGTCATCATTTCTCATCCTGCAACACAGTGGTGTGAAAAGATGTCCCCTACAAACTATTACGTAATTCAGTGCTCTACAGAATTTTGCACTGGACACTCTTCAACCATTTGAAACCACGCTGGATAAGGCACCTGCGTCCATCTATCTTTGTATACTTCCTCCGCATCTGTTGCCGTATCCCATTCCTCTGGCGTTTTGCGCCTCATTGTCCATAATGAAGGAGATTAGAACTGCGTTGTAAAGCCACGAGCGGCAGCGCGAATATACCGCTATGGCATGACCGAGAGGTTACATACAAGACGGCTCAGCTGAAAGTATATGGTGGTACGGTTGGAATCTCTTTGTGGCTTCACTGCTGATTACATTTAGTAAAGGAAGTCCGCCGGACGACCACAGCCGACCGCACCCCTATTATTTGTGTAAAGACTTTGCATCGTTGATACGTCGAAGACATTGCGCGTTTCAGCGACAGAGAACAGCTTCACCGGGTGCCGCACATTCAACTAGTGACCTACTATGTGCCTCTTTCAGATAGAGTTATTTTTGATAGCGTGCGCCGACCACCTAGAGCGCCTTCCTGGAAAACATCAGTGACCACCTGTGAGGCTCACTCACTACCAGGGAATCCCAAACACTACAACGTTAAAGTCTGAAGTGGAGCAGAGTCTACCAGTACAGAGCAGCTGTGCCGCTCTGATAAACGATCAAGTTGCCGCTTTTGAATGGTTGTGTCGCGATCGAAATGACCGGGAAACTGGCTAATGCATATTGACTTGCGCGTGTCAACGACGGATAAATTGGTACGATGATCAGAAGAGAGAAAACATCGGACCCCAGGTCAGCACCCCCGCGGGAATCCTGCTGAGTTCAGGCGGTGTACATGGTGATCTCCCACTCTGCTGCCGGATGGGGAGACAAAATTTAAAATTGCTTTCACAGCGTCGACGGACATCTGCTGTGTTGTGCATGGTTGCGTCGGTAGTCATCTTCACGGTCCTGGTGCAGGTGTAGCTTCGTCTGCGCGCATCAGCGCGGGAAAGGTGATGTCACGAGCGACCCCACGGTCGTTCAGCCCAGAGCACACGTACCTCGTCCCGATTAGCCAGTAACAGTCCTAGGCTCCCACGGATCCTCTGATGGGGCGCGTGGTCAGTTCCAGCTCACGGCCACCGAAGTCTGACGAAGGGCTGTCGACATCGCTGGAGCCAGTCGCGTCCGGGACACTCCCCCGGCCACTGGTCGCTGGAGATGGAGCCGCGGACGGCGTACCGCCTCCGGCTTCAGAGGAGGGTACCGGGGCGGCAGTGGAAGCATACAACACCATTACGATGAAGATCCTCGCCTATCCTCCAGATGGTTGGGAACGCGGATGGCAGTCAATCCCGGGGATACGTCGTGACGGTTGAGATGCTCCCTGCCGAATCAACCTGAGGACCCCTCCGCCATATTCTGAAGAATGGACCCTTGACGGGCAACTACAGGTCGGAGGAACCGTCGCAATTCCTGCGAAACTGAATCTACCGACAGGTTCTCACGTCCAGGAAATGCGGAGAGTTACACTGGCAGCGCTGTTTTCCCGCACTGGCAGCCCGCCGCCCTACTCTGAACATCCTCCGCCGTATGCTTCATTGTTCAGGAGGCGCATTTTTCACGTTATGGTGAAAATATACTTTACCTACAGGAACGTATTGATGAGGAGGATAGTGCTGATGATAACGATGATGATGACGATGAAGATCTTCTAACAGCGGTGTTCGTGTCTTCGGGCGCAGCCCCAATGGCGCACCTTGGACGTTGAGGCCCTGTACGCGCAGCTAATGACAAATTTAAGAAGAGAGCTTCCTCGCACGGCACGTGCACATCGCGGACCAGAGTCATCCTGTATATGACGTTATTCGCTGTCATATGCATTGTTGTTTTGTGCCTTGGGGGTGACGCTCCCGCTGCTGCGCTCTCTCCGCTTCCGCAATGGGACAAGCTCTACGGCGCTAGGCGATGAGGCCAGCTCTCCTCCGCTCCCACCGACATGACGTAAACATTATTGACGCCTTCGCATGCATCATGATGTCTTCGCAAGCATCACTGACGCGCCTTCGCCTTAGGAGCATTTGCCCGTCGTCGTACTAGTCCCTGATGCACTTAATTGCCAGATTCACGCCGCTCGACGTGAATTAATCTCGCAGGGGAAACCAGGCTTGGTTTGCTGCTGTATCCTGCATCGTCGGATGTATGCCAGCGGCAACAAACGAATGTATCGTCTCCAAACGGCAGATTTCCTGCCGTGTTGCGTTTTTGGTGTCGTCCATAACCCTCCTTTGCAAACTCGTAAAGTACACGCAACCGCTTTTTCACAGATTCAGGACACAAGGCGATGTTCTGTGACGATATCTTTCATGGTAGACTCTTTGTCAGTGCACTTCAGGGTTTATTTCACCGTTCACGGCAGAGACTTCATCGTGATTATCTTGGCGGAAGCGAGTCGTATTCCGGCACGATCAAACGCACCAGCATTCTCGAGGCGTTCCGTAGGATAGTACCGAGAGGGGAGTGTTTGTGGAGTCAGCAGTGTCAATAAGTTCAGACTTATTTGAAGTGCGTGAGGAAGGCGAACAACTCGGCGCGCGGCACGGAACTAGACGCACGCTCTAGCAGGTGGGAACAAGCTGAAGATATCACACCAGACTTTCACTGTCTATTGCGGAGCGAGTCAACCCTGTTCAGTGGGTCGCCGGCAGGATAATCTGCCGCGCGTCTCAGCGAAGCTATCAATGCGCCATTTGAATATTTGTGAGGCGCTGCGTGAGATTTGTTTCTTGTAGTTTTTCCATGTAGTGGAAGTAATAGCGATCGATGGTTCAAACCAGTCGTTCCGGCTGCGAAACATAGCTCACTTGCTTCCACTTCACAATCCGAATGTGTGTTGCCATGCCATCATGAGGACCACGCACGCTGCCTGCTACCGCGGCCCGACGACATATTGGTGATACATATAGTTGCACGTCCGGCTCTGTCGAAAGCCTTATTCGTTTCGCCGGATTAACGCTTTTGCTTAGAGACTTGTGTAGGCCAAGAATGAAAGATGTTTGACTTTGACATGAGCACTATTGTGCGTGGACGCATAAGGTTGGTTTACTTACATTGGGGGCAACCTGGCAAGCAATTGTCATGCGTGGGCACGGGTGGGCGTCGTGTGTGCTCCCCTTTGTTTACCTATGTTGATGGGAATTACAGCGTAGCAATTATAGTTCATCTCTGGCGGGCTCACGTGTGTTTGCAGAAATATTCCCCATCGTATGTGTCTCAGGAGCTTACGTTGGGTGCAAACAACTGGTAGAAGGACAGTTCGAAGACCACACGTAAGAAACTAATCAATACGGGTGCGTACAACACACCATCACCAAAATTCTGCAGTCATGTGGTTGGAGAACGAAGCAGGAGAGGACGCCACATGCTGGCGAGCGCGATGGGATAAAGAAGAGAAATCAGTGATTTTCTGCAAGCAGGGAGAATTCAAGGCAGAAGACTCACGTGCAGCTCAGGTGACGCCTGGTCTGACAAAGCAGGTACACTGGTGAATTCAAACCGCTGTCCCAAAACCTTCCATCGATCTGTTACGCGGAGACCGTAGTGTAGCGGTATTAAAAACGGAAATGCAGAGCCGAGCCATGTGAAAGTGGATGGTGATCCTTGTCTACTTTGCCGGTGTGTTTCCCACCGGCCATGATGTAACTAACACTTTGATCCGCGTCGAGCACCACCGCGCAAGGCGCACGTAGAGGTAGGCTCTACGAATATCAGGCCACTAAAAAAACCGGACTGTGCGACGTACTTGATTTAGCGTTACACCGTGGTACAGCTACCTGATAGCAGCACCAAGGACATGACGATCCAATAACCGCACCAATCATCGCATGGACCTTTGAGGTGTGAAGCACTCACTGCCCAGCATACGAACCATGTACACTTCTCGACATGTGTAGCGTCCCTCCGGTACCGCACGCTTTTGATG
This sequence comes from Meriones psammophilus, assembly GCA_036365155.1. NCBI lineage: Eukaryota > Metazoa > Chordata > Mammalia > Rodentia > Muridae > Meriones > Meriones psammophilus. The sequence goes on from JAEOAE010004187.1 coordinate 55,998, forward strand.
TGGCCAGATGTCGGCGGTGCGTTACTACAAGCAGACACAGATGTGTCGTGAAGAAGCGCAGCTGCTGCCTCGAGAATGAAAGTGCGTTCTTCAAGTGCGCCTCGAAGTGCCCGCCGCCGTTCAGAGTGAAAGCTGTTGCGCTACTCTGCAATAGTTTCGTACGAGTAAATCGGCAGAGACACAATTTGCCGATATGACGAGATCGCTACTCGTCTGTAAAACCCGGCAGTGCGATTACGTCAGGCGGCGACCGCGTGCTGGAACGCCACAGAATTCACACCTGCCTGGACTGAGTCTTGAGGAAGACAAAGCATACCTCCCGTGCGCGTTGAACGAGCGCCACGGCCCTTGATATCTGCAGTTCTTTCCAACCAGTCATTTGACGACGATAGCATAAATCAGCCATGTGAGCGCGAGAGCCACGGCTACCGAGAGGTTGCAACTCTTTCCAGACAGCCGTTTGCTTGATCGTTTCAAACGTTCGTTCCACGTTCAGGGTTGGCGCGAAATCGGTGTACGCCCTTCCCAGCTGCTGCCCACACCAAGGGCCCGCGCCGGTGTGCGACTTCGCTGCCCTGTCTTGCTTCGTTCAACACTCATACACCGCGGGGCAGTTAAGCCCAAAATGCCAACAGACTGGCGCCATTCTTATTTATCTATCGAATCTGTAGAGACTGTAGACGACTGCCTTTGTGTGGAATTCGGGTAGAATCGTATCACGACTTGGGTTTGATTAAATTCTGAGGCACAAGAGCTTTGCACATTTCTCTTTCACACCGTACAGTGTGTGGTATTACGAAAAACGCACAAGCAGAATTGGGCGGTGGTTGCAGAAGCAAGCGTGGTCGGAAAGGGTTGATGTTAGTCAGGTCTGAGCGCGATCGTCCTCCCTACGCGAAATTTCCAGACTGTAAAGCGATTTTCGGTCCTTGTCAGTCCTTCTCACACTGGCCACGATCTTACCATCTGAAGCTGACAGCGTCCAACCAGGCGAAGTTCATATACACGTGACTAAGTCTATCACACTTCACCTTGCTCAAAAAGCTACCACGGCACGAATGCACTGCCGTTTTCGCCCCAATATTAGGTTTCGCGCACGTCAGGTGGTCTTAATCGACCGCGCGTCTGCCTATTTCCCTGGAACGACGACGCACTTAAAAATTTAGTGCGGAAGTCCGAATGTACAGTCAGTGAATGACTATACTACAATATCTATACAGTCAGACAAAGTCCAATGTGCGCAGCAGCGCTACGTCCCCATCGGGTTGCCAATTTGGGTAGAGAAATCAAATTAACGTAGGAAGGGAAGTCTAGAAATTTGTTCAGAGTCAAGGTTTTGAAAATCTGTCAAGGACCAGAATACTAACTGTTCAACCCTACGTCGCTGTTCGCCAACTAGCTGATACGGTGCTCCACTTAGTCAGACATCCTTCTTGACAATTAAAGAAGTTGGTTTGGAGGAGAGAGCCTGAGAGCCCTTATTTGTAGGCGAAAGACTGCAGCCGGTAAGCAGATTTGCCACACTGGGCGCAATTATATCTCTCCATAACGGGAGAAAACGCACTGTGTCACGGTTCAACACATTATGGTATTATCTCACTCGACGACATTCTCCTCCGAAGTGAAACCGCGCCGCTGCTGTTTCGTTTTCAGCGTTACCCATGATGGGGCTTGTACGCCAGGAAACTCCATCGCGGTCGTGCGCGACACTTGGACACAGAGCGACGAAGTTTAGAGCGGCATTTTCTCTGCGAACAGGCCGGTCGGCGCTTCGAGACACCGATACTCGGCGAGCTCTGCACGCTGTCTAATCCGAGCGGTCTGTTTTTGAGAGCAGCCTGCAGAGAAAACTGAACTGCAGGAACAGTCTGAGGCCACTTAACTGCGTCAGTGACCGGCTTATCACCAAGGTAATAACACAGGCGTCGTTTCCTGGCGAATGCGTAATGTTCTCGACTGGTTCCTCGGTAAGCAACCAACGGTCACCCTTGGCGTAAACTCACCGTCACCGCCTGTTTGTCCCTTTTAGAGGGTTATGGTAATGTTTTGCCATGGTCCCGGGAAACGGCTCAAAAGCACCTTTTCTGACTCATTCATATACCAATTCTCTTTTTGATGTTGCTCTAGGCTATTTCCTGCACGGTCCTTAACATAAGCGGGTAGTGTCTCACTCCTGCCGTAGGTGTGACAATGCAAATCCATCAGGCTGGCTGGCAGGTCGTAACATTTGGAGGCTGAAAGACGAGTACAGTTTGTGGTCTCGCAGCTACCGTATGCTGGAGTCCACTGAGGGTCGGTGACTGTTTCCACCCACATACGCTACGAGGAGTATTCCAGTACAAGAAAACACCGGACGTAACAGAAGACATGGCTGTGACCTCACGCTTCAGCCGCTGTATCCCGGAACATGGATGCAGAACTTCGGGTCAGAGAATTGAACATCGCACTTGATAGTGCCTGACCCGTCCATGTTTTGCAGCTACCGAGGAAGCGACACCTCAACAATCCCAAAGATGAGGTTTTCTTCCAGACTACAATTACCTCTTTAATGTCCATTGTGGAACAGGTAGTAAATTACACCATTGATTTCTCTCTATCCATTGACGTCGATCAATCGGTGTGGTTATACAATTGACACTTTCAGAGGGTGACCTCGCCCCCGTAGGCTTTAAACAGCTGCTGGCGAGTAGAATGCACGTTGTCAAAGACAATGGGGAATGGGCTTGCGCTCACCCTGATTGCAGCGTGAGCGGGAACCTCCCTCGTTTTGGTTCATAAAGAAAGGTTTTTAATCTGTAAATACATGCATTGATCTCTTCCGGCACTGTCTCGCGCGGAAAAGAGCACCGCAAAGAAGCTTTGTCGCGCAAACTTTGCGTATATCTGCGAGATAGCAAAAACGTGCGCATATACGGCACATGCATGTAAATCCGAAGATGCAACGAATGGTCTACATGTTGAGCGGTCCGCATAGGTGCATATTCGTTTGCAGATGTCATGAAAAACGGCAACGGCCTGTTGCGTCTAGAGGCCGTATAGGGCAAGTGTCAGAAGAAGAATGCAAGCAGGTAAATTAACTGGACTTTGCTTTTGTTAGTCATCGTAAGTTGTCGTGGTAGGCGCAACCGCCTCGCGCCACAAGAAATCGAAGGCCCGTGCGAATTGTTACAGGAAGAAGGCACTTTGAACACGCCTGTTTTTCACCCGTCCCCATCAGACACTCTCGAGTTCTCTTCGTCCCGAAGGATCACGGGGACACACAATATACCAGTAGCCTTCCTGCGTAGAACACTGGTTTGGCTAGTTGCCCTCTAAAAGAAATTCAGGAGTGGAACCGTCCAAGAAGTAGACGTCTTCTTTCTCCATTTTGAAACAGAGGAAGTAACTCGGGATTCCGTTGGCCACTCTCGCTGCTTTGCCTGAAGCTAGGCATCTTGGTTTGCGTGTCTCGTTCATTCCTGCAATTGAGGAATGGGAGTTGTTACACAAAGTGGGGAAATGCGTGCATACGGTAGAAGACAATTTGAAGAAAATAAATGTAAATATATTTCTACGGATATGTAGGATAGACATTTGCGCTCATGTCAGGAGAGAAAGACCTCCCGTACCTACACGTAAACTGGGGCCCGGTTACATGACAGCAGAAGGCCAATCCTTTCTGGAACCGGTGAACTCTGCAGACCGGGACAAGTTGAACATGCATCCTAAAAGAGCATAGCGTGTGCCAGGATTTCGAAGTTCCACGATAGCGTACAGTGTACTGGATGAGGTATCGCTGCTTCATGAAGCTGTGCAGTTTGGCTCTTTATATCGAGACACAACTTGCTGTTTCAACTACAGCCCCATGTTTGAAAAACTTGCCAGGATGGTGTTGCCACCAGCTGCGCAGTAAATACACCTTTTGACGGACACACGTGTAGGTGAGAGTATGATTCTTCTCTTTTTTTGTACATGCACAATATCGCAGCTCTCCTTCGAGACCTACTTTGGACAACAGAATACGTTCCACAGCTGAGTAAATGCCAACAGCTTCCTGAACGCTATTGCATTTTCACTTGGATTCGACCGCAGCACACAGGCAAAACCGGCGTAAAGCATTTCTAGCAGTTATGTTCATATCTACGAGCGAAGGAATCATAGGCATCTATGAATATATACATATATATCTATAGAGAGAGAGAGAGAGTTCAAAACAATAGGTGAACCGTAGCGGGTTATTTTCCGCTTTTCGTATGAATCCATATTTTGTGGTAATTGGACCGGAAACCAGATTCGCATTGGTTGTGAACAGTGTGACGCAAGAGACAAGTTGTTTTGCAGAGGCACACTTACGTTTGGTGAAGTGTAACTATACATGGGGGTTTACTCTATCAGTGAGAAGGCTGCAGCGTTTCCGGCGTACGCTGCTGCTGACACCCGTAGATCGCACCGGTCTGTCCCTGTACACCACCAAAGAGTCATGGCGGCGTGGTCATTGCCCCCCCGGTTGCCTTCTAGCCGAGTTTCGAATGTTTCTGACGGAACGTGTCTTCTCTTGCTGGTGCATGGTAGTAGATTTCGCCCACCCGGTGTTACCAAGAAGTATTGAACTGTCGTACCAAAGCCTACCTTGTCGGTGCCATTTGAGTGCCAAGGCCCCCTATCATTTGCATGTAACACAGATGCCTATTTGTCGGCGTTGACTTGCCTTTTAGACATTTTGTAACTCCCTAGGGAAGGAGATCTCTGCCCTCGTACACTATTTTGAGCAACCTGCCAGGACGCTCCATGATTTGCCATACTTCGGCCGCATCCTCTTCAAAAACTGCCTTGTCGAAATCGAGACGTGGTTCCGGATCGGTCGTCATACTTTTGTGTAGACTGCATCTGTGACTCTATCATAGAAGACGTTGACCACCGCTGTGGGCAAAGTCGCGTCCGTGTGCGGACTACGTACTTGGTAGGTTAACAGAAACATTTACGCCCCAAATGGCGTTTTTTTTCTATCCACGCGCAGCCCTTTCAAAGAACTGCTCAACTATGTTAACACCTGTTCCTGTATTCCAGTTGCACACCTTTCCTCGATCGCAAAGGATTTGCCAGTCTGTCACCATTCATCTCAAATCTGCAAAAAACCACAAGGCAGCTAGTCCTTGCTCACGCTTTAATTCCAAATGAGCGTCGGAAATCTTCAGCTGTACAGGAGCGCCTGGCGCTAGTGCACGCCTTGTACAATGGAAGGTGCAATAGTGGACCATCGTGTCCGCTCATTTTCCTCCAGAGGACGTGTGATTTGTTTTGGGCGACACACGCACCCAGGTTTGGTGTTTACTAGTAGAGAGCAAGCCTGACCTCACGCTCTCATGAATCGCGCAGCATATGCCTTCTGTGCCACAACGAGACGTCTGCAAGGAAAACGTTGCAGGAACAGCTCGACATTTCCGCGTGTTTATCTGCATGATACGTACACTTACCAGGATTGCCACATTCTCCTTGTCCCGGGACAAGGCACAAACACGACTCTGTCGTAGTCGCCATTGGGGAAGCAGAAGCCAGGACAGTTAGGAAAGAACTGTGTCTGCGAATACACTGATTCCCAACTCATGGAGATCGCTTTAACCAGTTCTGCACGCTGTATGTGGATTCCATCTTGATAGCCGCCGCCCCAAGCAAACTGCGTCGTACACCGAAATTCGGGAAATTTTTCCTCTCAGCGAAGCTGGCCAGGGTCTCCACTGAAGCACTCACAATGGCCCGAGTTCCATTCCCGATGTGTATTGCCGTCGACTGCCTCTCTGCCCACGGTAAAACCTTGTGAATCCATTCCATTTCCTGCACGCGTTTGTCTTCCACGGCTACGAGATGTCGCCCAGCACTGGAATGTCACACCAAACATTTCCATCTGTCTTCAGATTCTCTGTAGTCAGCGTTACGGGCTCTGCCCTCTAGGTCGTCGTTGGGAAACGGCAGTGCCTTAGTTTCTGTAGAGTGACGACGCAAACCCACCTGACTACGTAAGGTCAGAAAACAATTTAAAGTGATCGATACACTGTCTGTAGTCCATCGCCGTCTGCAGAGACTGTGTGACGCAGGTTTGCGCAGTATGTCTGTGTCATGTCAGGACCAAACTAAACAGTATGCACACACCTTTGACGTTCCGTTCCATCTGTCTTGTTCCGTTCGGGGATTACGACGCAGAGCGTCTGCTGGACGTTTTGTATTTGCGGCTGCCCCTGTCCACATTCTGCAGCTGCTGAAAAAGCGCCACGTCCACCAGTCACAAGGTGATACGTGCCGATCGTTTTCACGGCCGGCCGCTCCCGTCGCAGCAGCAGAGTATGTTGCACGAGTGGTTCATGTCCTCCTAGCAAGCATTGAGCCATCAACGTGATGCTTGCAGTCTATGCTCCCAGAGTAGCACATATGGCCCCCTCAGTTCAGCCTCCTCCACTGCGGGCCAGTAACGAATGCACGTTTTCTCTGATCATGGAGGAGCATGGGCGAGTCTCTCCGCGGTACGCAGAAGACGTGCATATTTTGCATACGCAACCCCTAGTAATCTGCACCCTCCTGATTTTGGTGCGCGCCATGCGCGGATCCATCTGAAGCTTTCGCTATTGCCCATGAGCTATTCGCCCTGAGCTGATCCTGCTATCTTACGGGCAGTCACTCTGACGCCCCGTATATGCAAACGTATACGATTCGGCTTTTTCAAGTTTATAGTGCGGCAAGGCTGACATCCTTCGCTGACCATGCAGCCCCATTCATCAACATCCACGGACACTTGTGTGGAATATACTACTTGTGCACGGCACTGCCAAACACTTTGTCTTGTTCTGCTCCCTATATGCAGAAGCACGGTAGTCAACCTTCTGAGAGACATACAGGCGTTTTGAGGCCAGGTACCGTTCTGACGAAGGACAGAACATTCCCGTGAATCCCAAGCTGCTGGAGTACTGTGAGGAGGGATAAAAGCAGATGCCGCTCCCGCACAACTGCCGGGTTTCCCTGCACTGCCTTGTCGAAATCGAGACGTGGTTCCGGATCGGTCGTCATATTTTGTGTAGACTGCATCTGTGACACTATCATAGAAGACGTTGACCACCGCTGTGGGCAAAGTCGCGTCCGTGTGCGGACTACGTACTCTGGTAGGTTAGCAGAAACATTTACGCCCCAAATGGCGTTTTTCTATCCACGCGCAGCCCTTTCAAAGAACTGCTCAACTATGTTAAGACCTGTTCCTGTATTCCAGTTTACACCTTTCCTCGATCGCAAGGTTGCCAGTCTGTCACCCATTCATCTCAAATCTGCAAAACCACAAGGCAGCTAGTCCTTGCTCACGCTTTTAATTCCAAATGAGCGTCGGAAATCTTCAGCTGTACAGGAGCGCCTGGCGCTAGTGCACGCCTTGTACAATGTGGAATTATAAAGTGGACCATCATGTCACGCTCATTTCCTCCAGAGGACGTGTGACGGTTTTTGGGGACACACGCACCCAGGTTTGGTGTTTACTAGTAGAGAGCAAGCCTGACCTCACGCTCATGAATCGGCGCAGCATATGCCTTCTGTGCCACAACGAGACGTCTCTGCAAGGAAAACATTGCAGGAACAGCTCGACATTTCCGCATGTTTATCTGCATGATACGTACACTTACCAAGGATTGCAACATTCTCCTTGTCCTGGGACAAAGCCACAAACTCGACTTCGTAGTCGCCATTGGGAAGCAGAAGCCAGGACAGTTAGGAAAGAACTGTCTCTGCGAATACACTGATTCCCAACTCATGGAGATCGCAAACCCAGTTCTGCACGCTGTATGTGGATTCCATCTTGATAGCCGCCGCCCTGGGCAAATTGCGTCGTACACCGAAATTCGGAAATTTTCCTCTCAGCGAAGCTGGCCAGGTCTCCACTGAAGCACTCACAATGGCCCGAGTTCCATTCCCGATCTGTATTGCTGTCGACTGCCTCTCTGGCCCACGGTAAAACCTTGTGAATCCATTCCATTTCCTGCACGCGTTTGTCTTCCACGGCTACGAGATGTCCTTGCCCAGCACTGGAATGTCACACCAAACGTTTCATCTGTCTTCAGATTCTCTGTAGTCAGCGTTACGGCTCTGCCCTCTAGGTCGTCGTTAGGAACCGGCAGCCTTAGTTTCTTTAGAGTGACGACGCAAACCCACCTGACTACGTAAGGTCAGAAAACAATTTTAAAGTGATCGATACACTGTCTGTAGTCCATCGCCGTCTGCAGAGACTGTGTGACGTAGGTTTGCGCAGTATGTCTGTGTCATGTCAGGACCAAACTAAACAGGATGCACACGCTTTGACGTTCCGTTCCATCTGTCTTGTTCCGTTCGGGGATTACGACGCAGAGCGTCTGCTGGACGTTTTGTATGCTTGCGGCTGCCCTGTCCACATTCTGCAGCTACTGAAAAGCGCCACGTCCACCAGTCTCACAAAAGGTGATACGTGTCGATCGTTTTTCACGGCCGGCCGCTCCGTCGCAGCAGCAGAAAGTATGTTGCACGAGTGGTTCATGTCCCCAGCAAGCATTGAGCCATCAACGTGATGCTTGCAGTCTATGCTCCCAGAGTAGTACATATGGCCCCCTCAGTTCAGCCTCCTCCACTGCGGCCAGTAACGAATGCACGTTTTCTCTGATCATGGAGGAGCATGGGCGAGTCTCTCTCTCCCGCGGTACGCAGAAGACGTGCATATTTTGCATACGCAGCCCTAGTAATCTGCACCCTCCTGATTTTGGTGCGGGCCGCATGCGCGGATCCGTCTGAAGCTTTCGCTATTGCCCATGAGCTATTCGCCTGAGCTGATCCTGCTATCTTACGGGCAGTCACTCTGACACGCCCGTATATGCAAACGTATACGATTCGGCTTTTCAAGTTTATAGTGCAAGCAAAGGCTGACGCATCCTTCGCTGACTCGCAGTCCCCCATTCATCAACATCCACGGACACTTGTGTGGAATATACTACTTGTGCACGGCACTGCCAAACACTTTGTCTTGTTCTGCTCTATATGCAGAAGCATGGTGATCAACCTTCTGAGAGACATACAGGCGTTTTGAGGCCAGGTACCGTTCTGACGAAGGACAGAACATTCCACGAATCCCCAAGCTGCTGGAGTACTGTGAGGAGGGATAAAAGCAGATGCCGCTCCCGCACAACTGCCGGGTTTTCCTGCACTGCCTTGTCGAAATCGAGACGTGGTTCCGGATCGGTCATCATACTTTGTGTAGACTGCATCTGTGACACTATCATAGAAGACGTTGACCACCGCTGTGGGCAAAGTCGCGTCCGTGCGGACTACGTACTCTGGTAGGTTAGCAGAAACATTCACGCCCCAAATGGCGTTTTCTATCCACGCGCAGCCCTTTCAAAGAACTGCTCAACTATGTTAACACCTGTTCCTGTATTCCAGTTGCACACCTTTCCTCGATCGCAAAGGTTGCCAGTCTGTCACCATTCATCTCAAATCTGCAAAAAACCACAAGGCAGCTAGTCCTTGCTCACGCTTTTAATTCCAAATGAGCGTCGGAAATCTTCAGCTGTACAGGGCGCCTGGCGCTAGTGCACGCCTTGTACAATGTGGAATTATAAAGTGGACCATCATGTCACGCTCATTTCTCTCAGAGGACGTGTGACGGTTTTGGGCGACACACGCACCCAGGTTTGGTGTTTACTAGTAGAGAGCAAGCCTGACCTCACGCTCATGAATCGGCGCAGCATATGCCTTCTGTGCCACAACGAGACGTCTCTGCAAGGAAAACATTGCAGGAACAGCTCGACATTTCCGCGTGTTTATCTGCATGATACGTACACTTACCAAGGATTGCCACTTTCTCCTTGTCCCGGGACAAAGCCACAAAACACGACTTCTGTCGTAGTCGCCATTGGAAGCAGAAGCCAGGACAGTTAGGAAAGAACTGTCTCTGCGAATACACTGATTCCCAACTCATGGGAGATCAGCAAACCCAGTTCTGCACGCTGTATGTGGATTCCATCTTGATAGCCGCCGCCCCAAGCAAATTGCGTCGTACACCGAAATTCGGGAAATTTTTCCTCTCAGCGAAGCTGGCCAGGGTCTCCACTGAAGCACCTCACAATGGCCGAGTTCCATTCCCGATGTGTATTGCCGTCGACTGCCTCTCTGACCCACGGTAAAACCTTGTGAATCCATTCCATTTCCTGCACGCGTTTGTCTTCCAAGGCTACGAGATGTCCTTGCCCAGCACTGGAATGTCACACCAAACGTTTCCATCTGTCTTCAGATTCTCTGTAGTCAGCGTTACGGCTCTGCCCTCTAGGTCGTCGTTGGGAACGGGCAGTGCCTTAGTTTCTGTAGAGTGACGACGCAAACCCACCTGACTACGTAAGGTCAGAAAACAATTTTAAAGTGATCGATACACTGTCTGTAGTCCATCGCCGTCTGCAAGAGACTGTGTGACGTAGGTTTGCGCAGTATGTCTGTGTCATGTCAAGGACCAAACTAAACAGTATGCACACGCTTTGACGTTCCGTTCCATCTATCTTGTTCCGTTCGGGGATTACGACGCAGAGCGTCTGCTGGACGTTTTGTATGCTTGCGGCTGCCCTGTCCACATTCTGCAGCTACTGAAAAAGCGCCACGTCCACCAGTCACAAAAGGTGATACGTGCCGATCGTTTTCACGGCCGGCCGCTCCGTCGCAGCAGCAGAAAGTATGTTGCACGAGTGGTTCATGTCCTCCTAGCAAGCATTGAGCCATCAACGTGATGCTTGCAGTCTATGCTCCCAGAGTAGTACATGGCCCCCCCTCAGTTCAGCCTCCTCCTGCGCGGGCCAGTAACGAATGCACGTTTTCTCTGATCATGGAGGAGCATGGGCGAGTCTCTCTCCCGCGGTACGCAGAAGACGTGCATATTTTGCATACGCAACCCCCCCTAGTAATCTGCACCCTCCTGATTTTGGTGCGGGCCGCATGCGCGGATCCATCTGAAGCTTTCGCTATTGCCCATGAGCTATTCGCCTGAGCTGATCCTGCTATCTTACAGGGCAGTCACTCTGACACGCCCGTATATGCAAACGTATACGATTCGGCTTTTCAAGTTTATAGTGCAAGCAAGGCTGACGCATCCTTCGCTGACTCGCAGTCCCCATTCATCAACATCCACGGACACTTGTGTGGAATATACTACTTGTGCACGGCACTGCCAAACACTTTGTCTTGTTCTGCTCCCTATATGCAGAAGCACGGTAGTCAACCTTCTGAGAGACATACAGGCGTTTTGAGGCCAGGTACCGTTCTGACGAAGGACAGAACATTCCACGAATCCCAAGCTGCTGGAGTACTGTGAGGAGGGATAAAAGCAGATGCCGCTCCCGCACAACTGCCGGGTTTCCCTGCACTGCCTTGTCGAAATCGAGACGTGGTTCCGGATCGGTCATCATACTTTGTGTAGACTGCATCTGTGACACTATCATAGAAGACGTTGACCACCGCTGTGGGCAAAGTCGCGTCCGTGTGCGGACTACGTACGCTGGTAGGTTAGCAGAAACATTTACGCCCCAAATGGCGTTTTTATCCACGCGCAGCCCTTTCAAAGAACTGCTCAACTATGTTAACACCTGTTCCTGTATTCCAGTTGCACACCTTTCCTCGATCGCAAAGGTTGCCAGTCTGTCACCCATTCATCTCAAATCTGCAAAAAACCACAAGGCAGCTAGTCCTTGCTCACGCTTTAATTCCAAATGAGCGTCGGAAATCTTCAGCTGTACAGGAGCGCCTGGCGCTAGTGCACGCCTTGTACAATGTGGAATTATAAAGTGGACCATCATGTCACGCTCATTTCCTCCAGAGGACGTGTGACGGTTTTGGGAGACACACGCACCCAGGTTTGGTGTTTACTAGTAGAGAGCAAGCCTGACCTCACGCTCATGAATCGGCGCAGCATATGCCTTCTGTGCCACAACGAGACGTCTCTGCAAGGAAAACATTGCAGGAACAGCTCGACATTTCCGCATGTTTATCTGCATGATACGTACACTTACCAAGGACTGCAACTTTCTCCTTGTCCCGGGACAAAGCCACAAAACACGACTTCTGTCGTAGTCGCCATTGGGAAGCAGAAGCCAGGACAGTTAGGAAAGAACTGTCTCTGCGAATACACTGATTCCCAACTCATGGGAGATCGCTTAAACCCAGTTCTGCACGTTGTATGTGGATTCCATCTTGATAGCCGCCGCCCCAAGCAAATTGCGTCGTACACCGAAATTCGGGAAATTTTTCCTCTCAGCGAAGCTGGCCAGGGTCTCCACTGAAGCACTCACAATGGCCCGAGTTCCATTCCCGATGTGTATTGCCGTCGACTGCCTCTCTGACCCACGGTAAAACCTTGTGAATCCATTCCATTTCCTGCACGCGTTTGTCTTCCAAGGCTACGAGATGTCCTTGCCCAGCACTGGAATGTCACACCAAACGTTTCCATCTGTCTTCAGATTCTCTGTAGTCAGCGTTACGGCTCTGCCTCTAGGTCGTCGTTGGGAACGGGCAGTGCCTTAGTTTCTTTAGAGTGACGACGCAAACCCACCTGACTACGTAAGGTCAGAAAACAATTTTAAAGTGATCGATACACTGTCTGTAGTCCATCGCCGTCTGCAAGAGACTGTGTGACGTAGGTTTGCGCAGTATGTCTGTGCCATGTCAAGGACCAAACTAAACAGGATGCACACGCTTTGACGTTCCGTTCCATCTGTCTTGTTCCGTTCGGGGATTACGACGCAGAGCGTCTGCTGGACGTTTTGTATGCTTGCGGCTGCCCTGTCCACATTCTGCAGCTACTGAAAAAGCGCCACGTCCACCAGTCACAAAAGGTGATACGTGCCGATCGTTTTCACGGCCGGCCGCTCCGTCGCAGCAGCAGAAAGTATGTTGCATGAGTGGTTCATGTCCTCCTAGCAAGCATTGAGCCATCAACGTGATGCTTGCAGTCTATGCTCCCAGAGTAGTACATATGGCCCCCCTCAGTTCAGCCTCCTCCACTGCGGGCCAGTAACGAATGCACGTTTTCTCTGATCATGGAGGAGCATGGGCGAGTCTCTCTCCGCGGTACGCAGAAGACGTGCATATTTTGCATACGCAACCCCTAGTAATCTGCACCTCCTGATTTTGTGCGGGCCGCATGCGCGGATCCATCTGAAGCTTTCGCTATTGCCCATGAGCTATTCGCCTGAGCTGATCCTGCTATCTTACGGGCAGTCACCTGACACGCCCCGTATATGCAAACGTATACGATTCGGCTTTTCAAGTTTTATAGTGCAAGCAAGGCTGACGCATCCTTCGCTGACTCGCAGTCCCCATTCATCAACATCCACGGACACTTGTGTGGAATATACTACTTGTGCACGGCACTGCCAAACACTTTGTCTTGTTCTGCTCCTATATGCAGAAGCATGGTAGTCAACCTTCTGAGAGACATACAGGCGTTTTGAGGCCAGGTACCGTTCTGACGAAGGACAGAACATTCCACGTGAATCCCAAGCTGCTGGAGTACTGTGAGGAGGGATAAAGCAGATGCCGCTCCCGCACAACTGCCGGGTTCCCTGCACTGCCTTGTCGAAATCGAGACGTGGTTCCGGATCGGTCATCATACTTTGTGTAGACTGCATCTGTGACACTATCATAGAAGACGTTGACCACCGCTGTGGGCAAAGTCGCGTCCGTGTGCGGACTACGTACTCTGGTAGGTTAGCAGAAACATTCACGCCCCAAATGGCGTTTTCTATCCACGCGCAGCCCTTTCAAAGAACTGCTCAACTATGTTAACACCTGTTCCTGTATTCCAGTTGCACACCTTTCCTCGATCGCAAAGGTTGCCAGTCTGTCACCCATTCATCTCAAATCTGCAAAAAACCACAAGGCAGCTAGTCCTTGCTCACGCTTTAATTCCAAATGAGCGTCGGAAATCTTCAGCTGTACAGGAGCGCCTGGCGCTAGTGCACGCCTTGTACAATGTGGAATTATAAAGTGGACCATCATGTCACGCTCATTTCCTCCAGAGGACGTGTGACGGTTTTGGGCGACACACGCACCCAGGTTTGGTGTTTACTAGTAGAGAGCAAGCCTGACCTCACGCTCATGAATCGGCGCAGCATATGCCTTCTGTGCCACAACGAGACGTCTCTGCAAGGAAAACATTGCAGGAACAGCTCGACATTTCCGCATGTTTATCTGCATGATACGTACACTTACCAAGGATTGCAACTTTCTCCTTGCCCCGGGACAAAGCCACAAAACTCGACTTCTGTCGTAGTCGCCATTGGGAAGCAGAAGCCAGGACAGTTAGGAAAGAACTGTCTCTGCGAATACATTGATTCCCAACTCATGGGAGATCGCTTAAACCCAGTTCTGCACGTTGTATGTGGATTCCATCTTGATAGCCGCCGCCCCAAGCAAATTGCGTCGTACACCGAAATTCGGGAAATTTTTCCTCTCAGCGAAGCTGGCCAGGGTCTCCACTGAAGCACTCACAATGGCCCGAGTTCCATTCCCGATCTGTATTGCCGTCGACTGCCTCTCTGGCCCACGGTAAAACCTTGTGAATCCATTCCATTTCCTGCACGCGTTTGTCTTCCAAGGCTACGAGATGTCCTTGCCCAGCACTGGAATGTCACACCAAACGTTTCCATCTGTCTTCAGATTCTCTGTAGTCAGCGTTACGGCTCTGCCCTCTAGGTCGTCGTTGGGAACGGGCAGTGCCTTAGTTTCTTTAGAGTGACGACGCAAACCCACCTGACTACGTAAGGTCAGAAAACAATTTTAAAGTGATCGATACACTGTCTGTAGTCCATCGCCGTCTGCAAGAGACTGTGTGACGTAGGTTTGCGCAGTATGTCTGTGTCATGTCAAGGACCAAACTAAACAGTATGCACACGCTTTGACGTTCCGTTCCATCTATCTTGTTCCGTTCGGGGATTACGACGCAGAGCGTCTGCTGGACGTTTTGTATGCTTGCGGCTGCCCTGTCCACATTCTGCAGCTACTGAAAAAGCGCCACGTCCACCAGTCACAAAAGGTGATACGTGCCGATCGTTTTCACGGCCGGCCGCTCCGTCGCAGCAGCAGAAAGTATGTTGCACGAGTGGTGCATGTCCTCCTAGCAAGCATCGAGCCATCAACGTGATGCTTGCAGTCTATGCTCCCAGAGTAGTACATATGGCCCCCCTCAGTTCAGCCTCCTCCACTGCGGGCCAGTAACGAATGCACGTTTTCTCTGATCATGGAGGAGCATGGGCGAGTCTCTCTCCCGCGGTACGCAGAAGACGTGCATATTTTGCATACGCAACCCCCCCTAGTAATCTGCACCCTCCTGATTTTGGTGCGGGCCGCATGCGCGGATCCATCTGAAGCTTTCGCTATTGCCCATGAGCTATTCGCCCTGAGCTGATCCTGCTATCTTACGGGGCAGTCACTCTGACACGCCCCGTATATGCAAACGTATACGATTCGGCTTTTCAAGTTTATAGTGCAAGCAAGGCTGACGCATCCTTCGCTGACTCGCAGTCCCCATTCATCAACATCCACGGACACTTGTGTGGAATATACTACTTGTGCACGGCACTGCCAAACACTTTGTCTTGTTCTGCTCCCTATATGCAGAAGCATGGTAGTCAACCTTCTGAGAGACATACAGGCGTTTTGAGGCCAGGTACCGTTCTGACGAAGGACAGAACATTCCACGTGAATCCCCAAGCTGCTGGAGTACTGTGAGGAGGGATAAAAGCAGATGCCGCTCCCGCACAACTGCCGGGTTTCCCTGCACTGCCTTGTCGAAATCGAGACGTGGTTCCGGATCGGTCATCATACTTTGTGTAGACTGCATCTGTGACACTATCATAGAAGACGTTGACCACCGCTGTGGCAAAGTCGCGTCCGTGTGCGGACTACGTACTCTGGTAGGTTAGCAGAAACATTCACGCCCCAAATGGCGTTTTCTATCCACGCGCAGCCCTTTCAAAGAACTGCTCAACTATGTTAACACCTGTTCCTGTATTCCAGTTGCACACCTTTCCTCGATCGCAAAGGTTGCCAGTCTGTCACCCATTCATCTCAAATCTGCAAAAAAACCACAAGGCAGCTAGTCCTTGCTCACGCTTTAATTCCAAATGAGCGTCGGAAATCTTCAGCTGTACAGGAGCGCCTGGCGCTAGTGCACGCCTTGTACAATGTGGAATTATAAAGTGGACCATCATGTCACGCTCATTTCCTCCAGAGGACGTGTGACGGTTTTGGGCGACACACGCACCCAGGTTTGGTGTTTACTAGTAGAGAGCAAGCCTGACCTCACGCTCATGAATCGGCGCAGCATATGCCTTCTGTGCCACAACGAGACGTCTCTGCAAGGAAAACATTGCAGGAACAGCTCGACATTTCCGCGTGTTTATCTGCATGATACGTACACTTACCAAGGATTGCAACTTTCTCCTTGTCCCGGGACAAAGCCACAAAACACGACTTCTGTCGTAGTCGCCATTGGGAAGCAGAAGCCAGGACAGTTAGGAAAGAACTGTCTCTGCGAATACACTGATTCCCAACTCATGGGAGATCGCTTAAACCCAGTTCTGCACGCTGTATGTGGATTCCATCTTGATAGCCGCCGCCCCAAGCAAATTGCGTCGTACACCGAAATTCGGGAAATTTTTCCTCTCAGCGAAGCTGGCCAGGGTCTCCACTGAAGCACTCACAATGGCCCGAGTTCCATTCCCGATGTGTATTGCCGTCGACTGCCTCTCTGACCCACGGTAAAACCTTGTGAATCCATTCCATTTCCTGCACGCGTTTGTCTTCCAAGGCTACGAGATGTCCTTGCCCAGCACTGGAATGTCACACCAAACGTTTCCATCTGTCTTCAGATTCTCTGTAGTCAGCGTTACGGCTCTGCCCTCTAGGTCGTCGTTGGGAACGGGCAGTGCCTTAGTTTCTTTAGAGTGACGACGCAAACCCACCTGACTACGTAAGGTCAGAAAACAATTTTAAAGTGATCGATACACTGTCTGTAGTCCATCGCCGTCTGCAAGAGACTGTGTGACGCAGGTTTGCGCAGTATGTCTGTGTCATGTCAAGGACCAAACTAAACAGGATGCACACGCTTTGACGTTCCGTTCCATCTGTCTTGTTCCGTTCGGGGATTACGACGCAGAGCGTCTGCTGGACGTTTTGTATGCTTGCGGCTGCCCTGTCCACATTCTGCAGCTACTGAAAAAGCGCCACGTCCACCAGTCACAAAAGGTGATACGTGCCGATCGTTTTCACGGCCGGCCGCTCCGTCGCAGCAGCAGAAAGTATGTTGCACGAGTGGTTCATGTCCTCCTAGCAAGCATTGAGCCATCAACGTGATGCTTGCAGTCTATGCTCCCAGAGTAGTACATATGGCCCCCCTCAGTTCAGCCTCCTCCACTGCGGGCCAGTAACGAATGCACGTTTTCTCTGATCATGGAGGAGCATGGGCGAGTCTCTCTCCCGCGGTACGCAGAAGACGTGCATATTTTGCATACGCAACCCCCCCTAGTAATCTGCACCCTCCTGATTTTGGTGCGGGCCGCATGCGCGGATCCGTCTGAAGCTTTCGCTATTGCCCATGAGCTATTCGCCCTGAGCTGATCCTGCTATCTTACGGGGCAGTCACTCTGACACGCCCCGTATATGCAAACGTATACGATTCGGCTTTTCAAGTTTATAGTGCAAGCAAGGCTGACGCATCCTTCGCTGACTCGCAGTCCCCATTCATCAACATCCACGGACACTTGTGTGGAATATACTACTTGTGCACGGCACTGCCAAACACTTTGTCTTGTTCTACTCCCTATATGCAGAAGCATGGTAGTCAACCTTCTGAGAGACATACAGGCGTTTTGAGGCCAGGTACCGTTCTGACGAAGGACAGAACATTCCACGTGAATCCCCAAGCTGCTGGAGTACTGTGAGGAGGGATAAAAGCAGATGCCGCTCCCGCACAACTGCCGGGTTTCCCTGCACTGCCTTGTCGAAATCGAGACGTGGTTCCGGATCGGTCATCATACTTTGTGTAGACTGCATCTGTGACACTATCATAGAAGACGTTGACCACCGCTGTGGGCAAAGTCGCGTCCGTGTGCGGACTACGTACTCTGGTAGGTTAGCAGAAACATTCACGCCCCAAATGGCGTTTTCTATCCACGCGCAGCCCTTTCAAAGAACTGCTCAACTATGTTAACACCTGTTCCTGTATTCCAGTTGCACACCTTTCCTCGATCGCAAAGGTTGCCAGTCTGTCACCCATTCATCTCAAATCTGCAAAAAACCACAAGGCAGCTAGTCCTTGCTCACGCTTTAATTCCAAATGAGCGTCGGAAATCTTCAGCTGTACAGGAGCGCCTGGCGCTAGTGCACGCCTTGTACAATGTGGAATTATAAAGTGGACCATCATGTCACGCTCATTTCCTCCAGAGGACGTGTGACGGTTTTGGGAGACACACGCACCCAGGTTTGGTGTTTACTAGTAGAGAGCAAGCCTGACCTCACGCTCATGAATCGGCGCAGCATATGCCTTCTGTGCCACAACGAGACGTCTCTGCAAGGAAAACATTGCAGGAACAGCTCGACATTTCCGCGTGTTTATCTGCATGATACGTACACTTACCAAGGACTGCCACTTTCTCCTTGTCCCGGGACAAAGCCACAAAACACGACTTCTGTCGTAGTCGCCATTGGGAAGCAGAAGCCAGGACAGTTAGGAAAGAACTGTCTCTGCGAATACACTGATTCCCAACTCATGGGAGATCGCTTAAACCCAGTTCTGCACGCTGTATGTGGATTCCATCTTGATAGCCGCCGCCCCAAGCAAATTGCGTCGTACACCGAAATTCGGGAAATTTTTCCTCTCAGCGAAGCTGGCCAGGGTCTCCACTGAAGCACTCACAATGGCCCGAGTTCCATTCCCGATCTGTATTGCCGTCGACTGCCTCTCTGACCCACGGTAAAACCTTGTGAATCCATTCCATTTCCTGCACGCGTTTGTCTTCCAAGGCTACGAGATGTCCTTGCCCAGCACTGGAATGTCACACCAAACGTTTCCATCTGTCTTCAGATTCTCTGTAGTCAGCGTTACGGCTCTGCCCTCTAGGTCGTCGTTGGGAACGGGCAGTGCCTTAGTTTCTGTAGAGTGACGACGCAAACCCACCTGACTACGTAAGGTCAGAAAATTTTAAAGTGATCGATACACTGTCTGTAGTCCATCGCCGTCTGCAAGAGACTGTGTGACGCAGGTTTGCGCAGTATGTCTGTGTCATGTCAAGGACCAAACTAAACAGTATGCACACGCTTTGACGTTCCGTTCCATCTGTCTTGTTCCGTTCGGGGATTACGACGCAGAGCGTCTGCTGGACGTTTTGTATGCTTGCGGCTGCCCTGTCCACATTCTGCAGCTACTGAAAAAGCGCCACGTCCACCAGTCACAAAAGGTGATACGTGCCGATCGTTTTCACGGCCGGCCGCTCCGTCGCAGCAGCAGAAAGTATGTTGCACGAGTGGTTCATGTCCTCCTAGCAAGCATTGAGCCATCAACGTGATGCTTGCAGTCTATGCTCCCAGAGTAGTACATATGGCCCCCTCAGTTCAGCCTCCTCCACTGCGGGCCAGTAACGAATGCACGTTTCTCTGATCATGGAGGAGCATGGCGAGTCTCTCTCCTGCGGTACGCAGAAGACGTGCATATTTTGCATACGCAACCCCTAGTAATCTGCACCTCCTGATTTGGTGCGGGCCGCATGCGCGATCCGTCTGAAGCTTTCGCTATTGCCCATGAGCTATTCGCCCTGAGCTGATCCTGCTATCTTACGGGGCAGTCACTCTGACACGCCCCGTATATGCAAACGTATACGATTCGGCTTTTCAAGTTTATAGTGCAAGCAAGGCTGACGCATCCTTCGCTGACTCGCAGTCCCCATTCATCAACATCCACGGACACTTGTGTGGAATATACTACTTGTGCACGGCACTGCCAAACACTTTGTCTTGTTCTGCTCCCTATATGCAGAAGCATGGTAGTCAACCTTCTGAGAGACATACAGGCGTTTTGAGGCCAGGTACCGTTCTGACGAAGGACAGAACATTCCACGTGAATCCCCAAGCTGCTGGAGTACTGTGAGGAGGGATAAAAGCAGATGCCGCTCCCGCACAACTGCCGGGTTTCCCTGCACTGCCTTGTCGAAATCGAGACGTGGTTCCGGATCGGTCATCATACTTTGTGTAGACTGCATCTGTGATACACACTATCATAGAAGACGTTGACCACCGCTGTGGCAAAGTCGCGTCCGTGCGGACTACGTACCCTGGTAGGTTAGCAGAAACATTCACGCCCCAAATGGCGTTTTTCTATCCACGCGCAGCCCTTTCAAAGAACTGCTCAACTATGTTAACACCTGTTCCTGTATTCCAGTTGCACACCTTTCTCGATCGCAAAGGTTGCCAGTCTGTCACCCATTCATCTCAAATCTGCAAAAACCACAAGGCAGCTAGTCCTGCTCACGCTTTAATTCCAAATGAGCGTCGGAAATCTTCAGCTGTACAGGAGCGCCTGGCGCTAGTGCACGCCTTGTACAATGTGGAATTATAAAGTGGACCATCATGTCACGCCTATTTCCTCCAGAGGACGTGTGACGGTTTGGGCGACACACGCACCCAGGTTTGGTGTTTACTAGTAGAGAAAGCAAGCCTGACCTCACGCTCATGAATCGGCGCAGCATATGCCTTCTGTGCCACAACGAGACGTTCTGCAAGGAAAACATTGCAGGAACAGCTCGACATTTCCGCATGTTTATCTGCATGATACGTACACTTACCAAGGACTGCAACTTTCTCCTTGTCCCGGGACAAAGCCACAAACACGACTTCTGTCGTAGTCGCCATTGGGAAGCAGAAGCCAGGACAGTTAGGAAAGAACTGTCTCTGCGAATACACTGATTCCCAACTCGGGGAGATCGCTTAAAACCCAGTTCTGCACGCTGTATGTGGATTCCATCTTGATAGCCGCCGCCCCAAGCAAATTGCGTCGTACACCGAAATTCGGGAAATTTTTCCTCTCAGCGAAGCTGGCCAGGGTCTCCACTGAAGCACCACAATGGCCCGAGTTCCATTCCCGATCTGTATTGCCGTCGACTGCCTCTCTGACCCACGGTAAAACCTTGTGAATCCATTCCATTTCCTGCACGCGCTTGTCTTCCAAGGCTATGAGATGTCCTTGCCCAGCACTGGAATGTCACACCAAACGTTTCCATCTGTCTTCAGATTCTCTGTAGTCAGCGTTACGGCTCTGCCCTCTAGGTCGTCGTTGGGAACGGCAGTGCCTTAGTTTTCTGTAGAGTGACGACGCAAACCCACCTGACTACGTAAGGTCAGAAAAACAATTTTAAAGTGATCGATACACTGTCTGTAGTCCATCGCCGTCTGCAAGAGACTGTGTGACAGGTTTGCGCAGTATGTCTGTGTCATGTCAGGACCAAACTAAACAGTATGCACACGCTTTGACGTTCCGTTCCATCTATCTTGTTCCGTTCGGGGATTACGACGCAGAGCGTCTGCTGGACGTTTTGTATGCTTG
Source organism: Meriones psammophilus (assembly GCA_036365155.1). Classification (NCBI taxonomy): domain Eukaryota; kingdom Metazoa; phylum Chordata; class Mammalia; order Rodentia; family Muridae; genus Meriones; species Meriones psammophilus. The sequence continues at coordinate 77,605 of JAEOAE010004187.1, forward strand.
CGGGCTGCCCTGTCCACATTCTGCAGCTACTGAAAAAGCGCCACGACCACCAGTCACAAAAGGTGATACGTGCCGATCGTTTTCACGGCCGGCCGCCCGTCAGCAGCAGAAAGTATATGCACGAGTGGTTCCATGTCCTCTAGCAAGCATTGAGGCCATCAACGTGATGCTTGCGGTCTATGCTCCCAGTAGTACATATGGCCCCCTCAGCGTTCAGCCTCCTCCCTGCGGGCCAGTAACGAATGCACGTTTTTCTCTGATCATGGAGGAGCATGGGCGGAGTCTCTCTCCGCGGTACGCAGAAGACGTGCATATTTGCGCCATGCAACCCCCTAGTAATCTGCCCTCCTGATTTTGGTGCGGGCCGCATGCGCGGATCCGTCTGAAGCTTCGCTATTGCCCAGGTATGAGCTATTCGCCCTGAGCTGATCCTGCTATCTTACGGGGCAGTCACACGCGCCCGTATATGCAAACGTATACGATTCGGCTTTTCAAGTTTATAGTGCAAGCAAGGCTGACGCATCCTTCCGCTGGCTCGCAGTCCCCATTCATCAACATCCACGGACACTTGTGTGGAATACTACTTGTGCACGGCACTGCCAAACACTTTTGTCTTGTTCTGCTCCTATATGCAGAAGCATGGTAGTCAACCTTCAGAGACATACAGGCGTTTTGAGGCCAGGTACCGTTCTGACGAAGGACAGAACATTCCACGTGAATCCCCAAGCTGCTGGGTACTGTGAGGAGGGATAAAGCAGATGCCGCTCCCTTACAACTGCCGGGTTCCCTGCACTGCCTTGTCGAAATCGAGACGTGGTTCCGGATCGGTCATCATACTTGTAGACTGCATCTGTGACACTATCACCCAAGACGTTGACCACCGCTGGGGCAAGTCGCGTCCGTGTGCGGACTACGTATAGTGTAGGTTAGCAGAAACATTCACGCCCCAAATGGCGTTTCTATCCACGCGCAGCCCTTTCAAAGAACTGCTCAACTATGTTAACACCTGTTCCTGTATTCCCAGTTGTAACACCTTTCCTCGATCACAAAGGTTGCCCAGTCTGTCACCATTCATCTCAAATCTTAAAAAACCACAGAGCAGCTCCTTGCTCACGCTAATTCCAAATGAGCGTGGAAATCTTCAGCTATTGCAGGGCGCCTGGCGCCAGTGCACGCCTTGTACAATGTGGAATTATAAAGTGGACCATCATGTCACGCTCATTTCCTCCAGAGAGGACGTGCGACGGTTTGGGAGACACACGCACCCAGGTTTGGTGTTTACTAGTGGAGAGCAAGCCTGACCTCACGCTCATGAATCGGCGCAGCATATGCCTCTGTGCCACAACGAGACGTCTCGCAAAGGAAAAACATTGCAAGGGAACAGCTCGACATTTCACATGTTTATCTGCATGATACGTACACTTACCAAGGACTGCCACTTCTCTTGTCCCGGGACAAACCAAAAACACGACTTCTGTCGTAGTCGCCATTAAAGCAGAAGCCACCAGGACAGTTAGGAAAGAACTGTCTCTGCGAATACACTGATTCCCAACTCGCTGAGATCGCTTAAACCCAGTTCTGCACGCTGTATGTGGATTCCATCTTGATAGCCGCCGCCCCAAGCAAATTGCGTCGTACACCGAAATTCGGGAAATTTTCCTCTCAGCGAGGCTGGCGGGGTCTCCACTCAGCACTCACAATGGCCTGAGTTCCATTCCCCTGATCTGTATTGCCGTCGACTGCCTCTCCTGACCCACGGTAAAACCTTGTGAATCCATTCCATTTCCTGCACGCGTTTTGTCTTCAAGGCTACGAGATGTCTTGCCCAGCACTGGAATGTCACACAAACGTTTCCATCCACTTCAGATTCTCTCAGTCAGCGTTACGGCTCTACCCTCTAGGTCGTCGTTGGGAACAGGCAGTGCGTAGTTTCTGTAGGTGACGACGCAAACCCACCTGACTACGTAAGGTCAGAAAATTTTAAAGTGATCGATACACTGTCTGTATCCATGGTCTGCAGAACTGTGTGGCAGGTTTCCGGTATGTCTGTGTCTTCAAGGCCAAACTAAACAGATGCC